>JAPMNP010624578.1:0-11580 GCA_029874935.1 Atherina boyeri
GCACCATGTGAACAGAAAAAATTAGCATTTTTTTCTGGCCGTTTTCGGGCACGGCCACACATGTGAAAACGCCCTCCCACCTCAATGGGTCGTTCCAGCTAAATTACCTGCAAGAAGAGAGTATAAGGCCTGCGATGCTGCTTGTAATGTAATGGTCAGTGTCAGAATTGAAAATAAATTTTCTCAGTCGTGGTTGGAATGTACACAAGTCTCACACCTCTTCATAAAACTTTAATTTGATTTGTGGCCAAATTGACATAATGTATAAAACGGCAAGACAAGACCACATAAGACTAATTTCAATCCATTTCTGTACCTCATTGGAAGGGATTTCAGTGATGTAAAGACTGGACTGATGTGGGATAGTAGCCTTTCTGTAGCTTTTTGCACAGGTAGCATGCATTACAGAGATGAAAAGAGCATTACAGTAATCAGAGCATGAAAACATAGGGTAAAGATGAATAATTATACTCCTTTGGTAATCACTGAAGAACAGGTTTGTACACACTTGTTTATTTAACTTATGTTTAGTACATTATTCCTTAAGAACATGTTGAAATTGACATCCCTCTCCTTAACACAGACATAAGACCTCATGATATATGTCTGTGTGGATAATAGAGAACCTAAACGAGACTCTGCAGGTAGATGGTAACCAAAGGTTTTTAATTCAAACTTACAAAACAGAGAAACATAAGATTTCGTACTGGCAGACAATCCAGAGACAAGCCTTAAAATTCTTGTATGTGAAGGGTTAGTTGAGTGCAGCAAATAAACATGAAGATCTGACACAACATAGGAAACAAGGGAGTATTTATGCTGAGGGAGCTAATGACAGAACACAAGGAAGGTGTGGTGATTGTCGGGTGGAATTGAAGTGTAGAAAGAAACAGCAGAAAATCAGAAAAAACAAAGATTTTGGTAATGCTGCAAGTCATAAAAAATAACACAAAACAAAAAACATGACAGAAAAAAAGACATGAATTTAAACACATGAATGGTACAAACAAAACAGTTCTCAGCCGTATTGGATTTCCCATGCAAATATTGTAAAAATGAGATTTAACTTCCTTATGACACATGAGTGAACAACGTTCACATTTGGCTCATGTACATACAGTAGATATCTAAGAATTTCTCAATGTCTTGGACAGAAAAAGAGACTAAAACCATGTCATGGTTGAGATGTGTGAGGAGTTTTATTTGCTCACCAGACATTCTTACCACATAGGAAAATCACAATAAATGGTGGCCAGCTCAGTCAGCTCTTGGCTCCAGTGAATGATGTTTATTTTGACTGATAAAGAGCACAGCTGATGAACACAGCTTTTCATCTACCGCATGACGAGTTTGTAGTGCACTAAATAATGAATGAAACTTTTCAGTCAAGATTTCGACTCACTGTATTATGGATTATTTAGTAAATACAGTAAGTAGGTCATTTGAGCTTAGCCCCCAAAAAGATAAATTTTTGTCTGAACTTAGATGAGAGAAACTCAGAGAAATTTGTTTCTATTTACAGTAGAAGCCGGCATACCAAGGAGGGTCGCCAAGCTGCATGCCATCAGTATAACATGTGTGAAGGAGGAGTTTTATCTGAGTGATGAGATTGAGCTGTGCAATAATATATACAGTAAGAACAGTTATTAAGCAAAGCCATTGATCTACCTTCCTACCTATCCATCCATCCATCCATCCATCCATCCATCCATCCATCCATCCATCCATCCATCCATCCAAATATAATCCCCTTTCTGCAGAACCGCCATGGGTGCTCCATTGCAACCGAGAATCTGCTAAATAGTCTCTTGAATGTTTGCAGAAACAAAGCAAAATGTATGTTATGCCATCTTTAGAGAATTATGCATAAGACTGACAAGACATCTGACATGAACATGCATAAGACATGGTGCATCGCTCAGTCAATTAAGTTAGTTTTGATGCAAATTTTACATTTAATAAGCTACATCAAATTGAGCAAAAATTTAGCACAACTCGCCACATGTCATAACTTATCAAACAATGAAAAATTGGTGACAAAAATTTAATTACCGAACAAATGACAACAGTAATAAATTTCAGCAGAGCTCTCCACACCTGGAGTGAATGAAATTATCCACAACAGCAAACTTTATTATTGTTTGTTATTTTCTGTCTGCAGACTGAGACAAAGAAAGATGTCAACGAGACATGGAAGAAGAGGAACGGGCTGATCCACAGAGAGAGGCCAGCTGGCAGGGAGTCGCCTGAGCAGGTAGACAGCCACATCCACAAAGTGAATAATAGGCATGTACATGTACAGTAGGCGTGTGTTGACGATGTCCTAAAGATAAAAAAAAGAAAAAAAGGAATTTGTGCATGCACTCTGAAGATGTCATTAATAACATATGCACAAATACATTCATACATAAACATTCAGCGTGAAAAAATGCATGCAGGTGACTGAAACAATTACCTGGTCCCGAGTGTATATATTTAAGCCTCAGAAAGTCTGACTTGAATTTTCACTCTCATCAGTTCAGAAACCTTTCAATTCACATGAGGCTGATACCAACGGCAATAAGAAATGTTGTTTCTTTAGGAAGTTAAAACTAAGGGGAAAAAATAACAAAACTAAAATGAAACAGTCTTAGTCATATTTGAAAAGGAAACTCTCTGAAGTTATTTTTCTCAACAAAAAGAAAAATCTGTTTTCAGCCCCTTAAAAAGAAATCCTCACCCTCCAATATTCTATACACATGTTTGGCTTCCATCTAAATTCATCTTTTGTTTAATTCTAGTATTGGAAATATTAGCTGTATAAATATATACGTCCTTTATATACAGTATATACTTCCAAATAAAGTGTGACTTGATTAGATTTAGCTTGTGTTGCTCAAAGTACGTAGAATATGTAAAACACTAATCACTGTTACAAACAAAATATGATTACTCAAGAAAATCTCCAAACTTTTTAATTTCATGTAGAAATGTCAGGAGCATGCATATGACAGAGTAAAAATATCAAAACAAAGCTTGTTCCTGAGCTATGATGTTATCTTAGTTAGCAGAAGTTAACAATCCATTTTTCAGTTAACAATACTGCTTTTTTTTATAGAAATTGAAAAACGAAAACAAAATAGAAAGTAATGTTAGATTATGAAAAACTGTAATTCAGGATAAGGAATTTACTAAGGGTAAACCAAAACCAAATGTGTATTTAGTTTGAATGGTGTTGGCCACCTTTTCCCAATTAACTCTTGAACCATGGAAAAATACCCCTGTAGCTCCTGAACTGTGATTGGTTATGCAAATAGGAGTTCTAAATGAAATCTTTGCACTGCAGGAGTTATCCATTCCTCACGAAAAGACTTGGGTCATATTTACAGCAACAAAGAACATCAGTAGCATCATCTTAGCATTTGCTGGCATTTCTGGCAATATGGGTGCAGGTAGAGCAGTTATGGCCCACACACACGGTCTTAACCTACAGTAACTGCAGTTGACAACCTGTGGAGCTGTAGCTAATGTTACAGTCAAGAAAGACAAGAGTCTTGTTTGCTTCCTGTCACAAACAAGAGCTTCAGGTCATGAATAGAGGCTCAATTCTTCTTGTGCAATGATTTGGTTAAAGATTTAGTTTAGTAGAGAGATAATAGTTTCCTACGGGTTCATGGCTTTTTTGTTGAGGCTTTGGCCAACCATCCAGAACAAAGTATTTGAGAGTGTCAAAAGGAATTTACAGCTTATACATATATCTCCAAAACCTGCCAATTCAGAGCAAATACCATATAGATACAGTACTTGAACAACTGTGAAGGCCTGTAAGCGCAGTATATTTTGGAGGTTTGGATTTACATGCTACAGTCAATCAATTTGTCATGGGGAGGCAAGCATCAGCAGAAGTAAATATCCTCCTTGAAATTCAGAAACAAAACAATTGCTTCTGAAATATTTAATAGAAATTTGATCTTCAAGTTACTGTTCAGTAATTCATCTGCACCCACCACTATTGTTATTCAGTTATTGGACTGTCAAGTGCCATGCTGCGCCTGTGCTTGTGGGCATCTCTTTTCATTGGCTGATAGAGGCACAATAGGAGAAATGCAGGAGCTCATGTACTGGGTTGCAGAAACATGACACCCTATATGCACTCTGCACTTTTTTTAGCTGCTTGTTACTAGCCTCCTGTTTCTAATGCTCAGCAGAAGTAGAACTGGGAACCATCTGATTAAGTGCCCCTATGCAGGCATGTGCATCCACATGCAAACACATGCACCTGAAAATGTGCATGTGTTCACATACTCAATGCCAACATAAGTCAGCCTCAGTGGAGGATGGCTACAGAAACCTGACCGGCAGGATCCTGTCTCCCTCAGCACCTCGGAGACACAACCAATGGGGTGCCAGAGACCTCTCTGCAGCATCATGGGCCCAAAGTGTACGGCGTAGTGCAGAGGACAAGCTCGGACAGACAGCAGGAGGTGATGGCGCGTGAGTGGACTGTCAGTCACCTTCAGGATGAAATGAAGTATATCAAGGAGGTGAGTGGAAACTAGCGGAACAAGTAGCCAAGTCTTCATGTTGCTCATAGTTTTCACATCACATCATGTATACAAGAAAGAATGGGTCTCTGTTGATAACATCGGGGAGGTTTTGGTTTCTGTGTACAGGTGAGGGACTCTTTGGAGAAGGTGAGAGAGCGGATGTATGGGCAGTTTGGAGGAATGCAGCAATCAATGGAGAAGCTCTCACAGGAAATCAGGGTAATGAATTATGTACAAACATGCGACTAGACACCAAGATCTCTTTAATCAGACTCCCAGTTGTGAAGCTGGGAATAAATCTAAACATCCATGTGTCTTTGCAGGCTGCCAACTCACATAAGAGAAGTCTGGAATCAGAGGTGAAGATCCGGACAGCAGCCATGGAGAACTTTGATCAGATGAACAGCTCTCTTATATCTGCCAACATCGGCCTGCAGGTAACACATCGGTATCATGCAATAACTTTTTATCTGACAGCTGTATGCTGGTAAGCTTGGCGGTTAAAATATGCTTCTTTTGCAGAAATCCCTCCTGGAGAACTGTCAGAACAGAGTGGACATGAGAGGGCAGGTGAAGAGTTTACGGGGCACCAGTGAGAAAGCAAAAGAGAAGCTCAGAGACAAGGAGCGGGAGCTGGCTGCAGCAAAGGCTGAGAACCAAACGCTGAGACTTCAGGTACAGTAATGGTCTTTGCGTGTGTGTGTACACATTTGCTGTACAGTGCAACATGATGACAAACACGTATCACATGCATCTAAACATAACAGAACATCTATTGCAACAAATGAAAAGTTGACATGTGGCAAAACGTGCCAATGAGAAGAGGGATAAAGCGTGTGTGGGATTGCACGGCTGCCACAAACCGTACAAATGCTTCACATGATAACCTGTTATTCTCTTACTAGATAATCACTTTTCTTTCTCTTCATCAGGATATGATAAAAGTCAAACTGATCATCAAAACAGTCCCAAAACATTTCTATAAATCCCCCAAATTAAAAGAAACCTAGCATGTGACAAACATTAAATAAAGCAGTTAGCAGATTTGGTACATATCATCACGCTGTTCTTGTATCAATATAAAATAATGAGCTGAGAGCAGTCTTAAATTTGCTGTGTTGTGGACTGTCCAGGTGGAGTCTTCGCAGGAGGCCAACACTCGGGCACTGCAGGAGCTCTCGGCAAAGCTGGAGAAGGAATACAATGAAAAGCTGCAGGAGGAACAACGGAAACACAGGGAGGAGATTGAAAACCTACAGGTCTGCATTCTTTGGAACTTATTCACATCTCGTAGTTTCTGCTGACAACAGAGACCAAAACATTTGTGTCAGGACAAAACTAACGTATGTCGATTACTTAAGATGCATCAAATGCTCCTATTTGAAGACAATTTACGAATATTGTACAGCTGACTTTAAACCATGATGAGGTAAACTCATGGTAATGTTAACTCAGGTGCTGCTTTAACAGCAGGTCCACCTCTGAACTATAAAGAGATTAACAGAGGTATTACTGTTCACTTAGGCACAACTGGACGAGTACATCAGGCGGCTAGAGGACGCTGAGAGAAACATCAAGATAGCAGAGGCCAAGATTGCTGAAAGAGACCAGCGGATCATGGAGGTAGAGCGTCTCCTGGACTGTATGGGAAAGGTAAATCCATTTTTAGCAGACATAGAATCTCCCTGCCTCTTCCTCATTGCATTTAGAGTATATAGTGCATGTTTGGTAACTGTAAGTTCAGCTTCAGTTTCACTCTTGTGGTGTGAATGAAGACAACACAGAGCTAGCAGATTATACAGTAGGTTCACTCGTACTGTAGTAGCAGAAACAATGGCCTAAAATACAGACAGAAGATAAATTGTGGGTTTCAGAGTCTCACATGCTTTTTATTTCCATTCAACACAAAACAGAGAAACTGAAATATATTTTTCACAGGAGAAGAGTCAACTCCAGAAGAAGCTGCAGGAATGTGAACAGCGTATCCGTTTGATGGAGCTGACAGACACGACTGATGCAACTGCAGCCAAAAGGTACAAATTACAGTCAAATTGCTTAAGTGTGAACTTTCAATCATTTCATCCTTTTCTTAACCAGTGCATTGAGCTTAAGCATGGTGTATGGATGTTCTGCAGCTTTTTTTAAGTTGCATTTGATTTGGCAAACTGATATTTTCAACCTCAGGAATACACTTTCTTTAAATCCATTTAATGTTAGCGAACTAACTTGGTTGTTGAAGACCATTTTCCTTGTGAATTTGGAGCAAATTATGAACGTGGTTTTCTTTTTAGATCCAAAGAGTTGCAGGGTGAAACTGTGGATCTCCGGGAGAGAATCAAACACTTGAACGACATGGTGTTCTGTCAGCAAAGGAAAGTCAAAGGAATGATAGAAGAGGTGGGGATGGTTCGGTATCAGTGTTGTAGATCCTGTCCAGCTGCACGCATTCTACTTCTCTGTTTTACAAGCATTTACTTTGCATAAACTTGATTATGGTCAACTAAAGGTGATGTGTTATTCTAGTGTAATGACTCAAATGTTTACTGAGAATCAAATGCAAAGTGTTATAGTAACACAATTCCATGGAAATGCTCATGAAGTCCTGTAGGCACTGCACAGAAGGTTGACAAATCATGTGAAAATAGGATATTTTTCGATTGTTAAGTTTGTGTTTAGCATCAAAGTTAGCCTGGCTAACGCCAGACCACGTCATGAGACAAAGCTCATAATAAAATCGCGCTGCTTTCAAGGTAGCCTGGGAAAACCCAGGCTACATCAAAGTTTGTTTTTTCTGACAACTTTCAGACTCTTGCAACCAAATATTAACATAATCAGTCCAGGAAATATCTGATTAGAAACTCCCAATAACTTCCACATTAAACTTGTTGTTTATTTGTACAGGTTGAATCTCTACGAGCAAAAGTTGCTCAGAAAGATATGTTCATCTCAGAGCTTCTGGATAGAATAGCAATAGTGGAGTGTGAGGTAAGATAATACTTCATTGCATGTTTACAGTATGTTTTAATTATGGTTTGGTGTTGTAATCAGCTGCATGGCTACGGAGGATTTTGCTGGGCCTTTGAGCGCAGGATATCCTTTTACTTTTTTGCAATCTCTGTGTGGTGTACTTCTGTCACTGCACCTATCAAGCCACTTTTCCCATATAAAGTGGCAGCAATCCTTTGCATGGAGCTGACCTGACTGAATGTTTCCTGTTTTCCTTTTCCCAGAATAATGAATTAGAAGACAAGCTGAAGTATTTTATGTCCACACAGAATAGGCCACAAGTGGTTTCGGAAACAAGAGACATAGGAGTAGGCTGTGATCTGCTCCCCAGGTAAGGGTTAACATGTGTACTAGCATTGGGATGGATTTGTTGCTTTATTTGGAGGTGGTATCTTATTCTGATGTCTGAATGCATCTGCAGAAATGAAGCGCAGAAGCATGATGTTGAACCTGTTCATTCTGAGCCTGCACATCTTCATTCCATGCAACTCCCATCTCTTGTCCAACCTCCATCGCCAACTCAAGCTTCTCCATTCACTCAACCTCAATCACAAACTCAACCTCCAACATCACCCACTCAGCCTTTATCCCCAACACATCCCTCACTTCAATCATCTTACTTCCGACATACATCACCCTACCTAACAATGACCTCCCAGCCAAGGACGTTCAAATCTAATAACCCTCCACCCAGCAGGTTAGAGTCCAGTTTACTGAGGTACACTCCTGTTCAATACAGCCGCTTCCTGCAGGCCAACTCCACGGCAGGTGTGGGTGGGTCATCATCCTACAACCATCTGTCTGAGTCTGAAGCTAATGTGACTCCAGTTCAATCTCGAGGAGATGGTGTGGATGCAGAACCAAAAACAGACACACAATCAAGTAAAGAGGAGTCCACTTCATCCATGCCCTCCTCTTCACCAAGATCAAGAGTACCTCAAGTTTACACACCGTTCATGAAACTTATGGAAATAACAGCCAAGATAAACATAGAATAATTTAAAAAAACTTACCCCTTTTGGAAAATTCAAAAATTGATAGTTCAATGGAGATCCTTAACACTCATTTATGCATTAAGCTATCAAGCCCCAATCCATTACAAAAAGAAAAAAATCATACAAGAACTGTTTTAAATCTCACGTTTTCTATTTGACTTCATTTAAATGAAAGAGGTATTTCAACTTTTGATGTCAATTGTTATTTTGAGAAAATATTTGAACTAAAATCATTCATACACTGGTATTCCATTGTCTTTTTTGGGGGGTTTGTAATCAAAGAAACCAGCCACAATACAACAATGTGTCCTATATACAAGCCCTAAATAGTTGTTTTTTTTCATAATAATAAAATCAGTTTTGACCATAGCAAAGACTGTAAATTGGGTCTATGCACCTTAAAATTTTGATGAATGTCAAAGTGTGAAAGAATGTATGACACCTTTGTCTTCACCAACATTTTAACAAGTAATTGCAAGAGAATCACCATATTCGTACCTATGATTACAATTAGGCCCTAAATTTACACTGTAATCTAACTAACTTCATTCATTGTATGGCTCTAGTCCACACTCAAAACTCTTCATGATCATTACCTTTCCAGAGTGGATGTACTGAAAAGCTAAAAAGTGGTATAAATGTTTAATTGTTCCTTTTAAGCTCATTCTCTTTGGTATAATTTTCTGTGCTTATAAAATCATCATTTGTGGCATTTTTAAGCAGTGAAAAGCTGATACATCGTTATTTGTAATTTCTATGTTACACATGGTGAAAAATATAACTTGTCCATGATACAAAAAGTATACAAAAGTATATGTTTGCACATACAGTAGCTGTTGCAATAATAATAGATATCGGTCTCTGTCAATGACAAAATATTTTTAAATAATGTATTGAAGATTTTTTTCCTTTTTGTTTACAGTGAATGTAGCCCACTTATATAGTCCATTGAGCTAAAAGCATTGAGTCCTTTATGAAGGTTGATGGTTATTGTGTGTATTTTCCTGTCATTTTATATTTGCTCTGTACAGATTAAATGAATATAATTTTGCTATTGTGACATTATGTAAATAATATTTATTAACATGCAATGTGCCTTTGTAAACAGAAGTTTGTGGTGATGGAATGAAAATCTGAATTTGCAACAGGGTAATTGTATTTTGTAATTATAATAAACATCTATGTGAAAGACTTAACAATCACTTAAGGATGTTGTTGATAATAAGGTGAATGCCATTTTTGAGCCACAGGCATTAATATTGTCCAGGTGTTGTCTGTACTGCCACAACTGTGTTTAAAGCGCTTTGAAAATGTGCCTTCCTCCTAATGATGCATATCAAACTGAGAGTAAAGGCAAGAGCCAGAGTATGTTTGAATAAAGACTATACAAGTATTGTCATTGTGTCAAGATGCAGATCACTTTCAAGAATGAATTTGTTCCTTCTACTTTTATGTTTTAGTTACTTACTTTGAAATAAACATCATGCATAAACTAATTAAGACAAACTTGATCAAATGAAGCTGCATTTATTAATGGTGCAATATATTTACTGGGATGCTGCTGACTGAATTTAGAATAGAATCGAAAATATGTTTTATTGTCATTATGCATCTACAAGCTCTTCATACACAAACATTTCTAAAAGCCTCCTCTTTTAGGGTTAATTATGCTTCACAACCAAAATTTATGATTGCTGAGGAAAAGCAGTTATTTCACTACACAGATTAGTGCATGTAATTTGTTCATCTACTTAAAAAAGATCACTGCACAAGGAATTCTGCATTGAGTTCTGTAAGATAGGATGTGATGTTTAATCTAATTGCTGCTGTCATTGTTGAAAACTTTCAGTGATTGACAAAAGCGTTTTCCATCATCTCTATAGCTGCGAGTAGTGGATAAAAACAGAGGGACAAAAGGAGACATTTGTCATAATTACTATCTGGATAAATATGTCCGATCACTCAGATGTACTTCAGCGTGACATATGAGATCAAAATGGATTTATGTGAAGAACGTTTCTGTGTTCATGATGATTTGACCTCATACATCATGCCTTTAGAAGACAAAGCTGCATAATAAATCATACACTTACATTGTGCAACAATATAACAACTATAGTCTTCTGAGACTTTATTCCAACTTTACAGCTGCATCCTAAACGGATTTAAACTGACTTTGAACTCTAACAGGGGCTGAAAAGGACACAGCTGGAACTCCTTGGTTGAAGTGTGGGTCATTGTCTGTTGAGCTGAGTGAGAAATGTTTTGGAACGGTGGTTGGAAAACATCCGGACAGGAAATGCAGCTGTGGAAAATCTGAGACTGTGAAGCCTGTGAGGTTCAGGCTGACTGGCCTGATTACACAGGGAAGAGGGAAACATCTGAACATGAAGAGCCAGCCTGGTATATACTGTTATCAAACTAAGCACCTTCTTAGTACTCCCTCTGTCACCAAAGAGCGTCAATGGACATGTCAGTGGAAGGGTTTTTATTTGCAGGACCTCTGTGTCATAATGCTATATATTGTGATTTGATTATTCAAATAAAAAGAAAGATGATGGTTAAATGAGCTGAAGGAGTGCATTCTCAAGTATCAAGTAAAACACACCACCAAAGATATTTTGATAGTTAAATTCTCCCTTGGAGTGAGTGTGAGCACGAGTGGTTGTTTGCCCCTCAGTCTTACTCCCACGATAGACTGGCAACCAGCCAAATGTGTACCCTATCTACCTCTCACCTAATTGCTGGGATAGGCTCCATCCCCCACAACCTTTTGATTTGGATCAGCGGTACAGAAAAGGAATTAATGCATGAATGAATGAAAGAAGTTAAAAATGTATTAATTGGAGACAGTTTCACAAATAAATGAGTCTACATTGTGGTTATTATTATGTAAAAATGCAGTGTTCCACAAACAGATTCTCTTTTATCGTTTACGTTTCCCCATTTTCCTATTATGTAAGTACAACATTAAAGGTACCGTACACTCTAAGAAATTTTCCCGTTAAATTACAGTAAACTACTGGCAGCTAGAGTTGCCAGCTTGAAACTGT
>JAPMNP010624825.1:0-12285 GCA_029874935.1 Atherina boyeri
TCTCCAGACATCAACAACACTCTGGATAACTAGGAAATGAGGCCCTATGTCAAAATCCCGAACTATCCCTTTAAGGCCCTTTTCTACTGCAACGGCACAGGGCACGGTAAAGCACGGTACAGCACCATATGCTTTGGACAACCAGGACGGGTTTTGTTTTCATACAGTAGGTAGTAGTCGTTACCACCTGGAAGTGGGTGGAGTTGGTCTGGTCGACACTGCCGTGACGTCGTTTTTAGGCAACATATACAATATACTGTCATGTCATTGTCAGTAAAGTAAGCACAACAATGGAGGCATTCTGTCCCGTCTTCCATAAAAATCTTCAATGTTCTTCTGCTTGTCGCAGCTATTGTGTTGTGTTTTTCACACATGGCGGGTAATTTTCCCCGAGCTTTGTCGTGCGCATGACAACATTTCCTCTGGCCAATCAGTGGACAGCAGTCTGTCACGTCACATTTTGTGTCGGTTCAGCATGGTTAGAAACAGGTGCAAAAAAAGGGCTCACCCCCAATGGAAACACAATTAAAGTGTGCCGTGTGGAACCATTACGAAAATGTGCAGTGGAAAAGGGGGCATTAGTGACTTTTTGGGTTCTTTGTACCATGGGTGTAGTTAGGCCAATGTTTCCCAATCCAAGTGCTCGGGACCCACTGCCCGGCAATGTTTTCAATGTGTTCCTACCTGATTCAAGTTCTTTGCAGCCTGTTAACGAGCCATTTTTTGCATTCAGGTGTGTTAAATTAGGGTTACCTCTAATACATGTAGGGCAGTGGATCCTGAGGACCTGGATTGGGAAACACTGAGTTAGGCCCATTTTGGGGGTTCTGGAGATCTCTTAAAATGTTCTTCAGCACCCCCAGAAAATCAAAACTTATTAATTAAAACACTGGCTTTAATGATAATGGTGTTAGTGATTGTTTGGGCTGTGTTCAGCAATGTCTAGAATGCAGCTTAGTGGAGTTTCCCATTTGAAGTCCTCGCGCCCAAATCTGGTTCCATTTCCATTTCCACCTTTCACTCCGACTGCAGCTGCATGAAACTCAGTGAGTCCATGACCTAAATGGTTATGTGATGTTGTTTTTTTTAAAGAGGAAAGTAAGTAGCCTAATAGTCACTAACTCCAGCTAGTTCACAGCAAAAATATGGCTATTACTGATGGAGTTGGCACTTCCTGCAAATAAAACACTTGCTAGCCTTGTTTTGTTAAAATCCTAGCTTGATGTTTAGTTCTTTTATAGTTCAGTTGCCTCTGAAAATAGGATAAGACTCAATTGTGTTTTCTGGCTGTTATCACTGAAAAAGCACAGAAAAAGCACCCAAAAAGCATGAAAAAGCATTATAGATTCCATCACCTGTATACACACTGAGACAGTACAGGGAGAGAGAGGACAGAGACATCCGCTGAGGAGTTGAGTACTTTACAGGAAGTCTGACCCTCAAAAATGTGGGGTTCTGTTATATAGTCAAGTAATATAAACAGCTAAAATGATGTTAACCTGTCAATTAGAGATGACATGGTGATCTAGAGACAGAGGTGAAGCAGATGTAAAGAGAAAGAGAGGAAAAAATCCAGAGATCGAAGCAGCAACTCCTCACTAGTGGGTCTGATTTAGGTTTTTTAAAAAAGCCACAGGACCAGACAAATTATACTGAACAGCTGCTGCCCACAGGATAGTTTTGGTGCAAGAACAGAGAATTTCATCAAATTCAGTGTTAATAATTAAGGTGAAGATAGCCCCCATAAGTTATACGGAGTAAGTAAAGGGTTGGATCCTTTTCTACTTTTCCATCTTGTAGAATTTCAGTATGACCTTTAAATTATCTCTTGGTTTATTTGTCTGTACACTAAATGAAAATAAGACTACACAGTCAAATCAGACCCTGGTTGACTCCATCAGCACCAGGTCACTTGGTAGTTAGTTGCATCACAGCAAGAGGATTCCTGGTTCGGTCATGCTGCAGCCTTTTAATATGGACTGTTTGTTCACCTTATGCATGAATGACTTCCTCCTACTTTAGAAAAAAAAAACATCATATTGATGATGCTATATTGACTCCAAAAGTGAATGTGAGTGACCCCAAATAGGATAAAGCAGGTATAAGAAATTGATTGATGAACACACCACCAAGTTATCCAATAGTAAGTGGAATTAGGTGTGAGGCTGCTCTATTCAAACATTTAGCATTTATATCCTTATATCCAGAAGAATTCAGCTGGATCATGTGGTCATGGTAACTTTCTTCATCTCCCACAGAGCTTTGTGTCTACAACAACATTATAGTAACTGGAGATAATTAACTGCTCTTAAACGTTGCTTTTAACTCATCGTCTTCATGATTTCACCAAATTGCTGAAAGGGACAACTTCCTATGTCATCTCCTAATGGCTAAGCCCCCCATTGTTAAATCCCAGAGACGCCTCTGTTGTATACACATTCTTATATCTTGATATAGATTTTTTCTTTTTTTTTTTTGTAAATAGCAGGTATTATGTAAATATGTATATTAAGGGAAACTGATTGTTTAATGAATAGTGGGGAAGGGGTAGGTTTAAATAAGCGTATGCTTCATCTTACTCCTTTTCGGACATGTTGGATTCATATTATTATCAATTGTTTGGTTTGTTTGTCTTTTTTTCTTCCTTTTTTCTCTGTTTACTTTATTTTGTTACTTGTTCATGTTTGAAATAAAGCATTTATTCATTCATTCATTCATTCATTCATTCATTCATTCTTTCATTCATTCATTCAAACTTGTGTAAATAATCAATAGTCAATGGTAAAGACATACATAAGCATGCCTGAATGCCTCTTCATCAGTGAACATCCACTGTATCTGTGGGAGTTCACTATTTTGTCAACACGCACACACACCACTATCACACACGTGTTTATATGAGATTGTGCCAACACTTCAGTGATCCAGTGAAAGTGTGATATGGGTTGGGAGCAATGACAGCTGGTTGTATGTGGGTAAGCGTTACCAGCAGGGCCAGTAGAACACAGCTCTCAACACCAGCCTGCAGAGTGTCTGAGAGCGGCCCTGGAATTTACACGCATAATTATCACTCTCAGCTCTCCGGCTTTAAGAGCCTCACTATACTGTATGTCTGTCTGTGTGTGTGTGTCTGTGTGTGTGCATATCGTGTGGAATAAGACATTAGATGAGATGTGTATTTGTCTTTATGTGGTTTTGGGATCAGTGTCACATTCACTTGCATCAGCATCACTCACCTCTTACTTAATTCATATTTTGGTTCAAGGCACCCCTCTGTTTATTTTGACAATTCAGCGTGGGAAAAACAAACACAAAGTGAAATGTTACTGTTCAGTTTGTCTTTTGCATGCCTACATGAATCTTCTTGTATTATAAAGTATCACATGCAGGCACAGTCTTGTGCTGCTGCAACACCATAAAATGAATGTGATCAACCTTTGATGTGTGTTTTCGAATATTTGCATTAACACTAGGTGTCAGTATTGTGTCTAGCTCTTACACTGCAGGCTAACTTTCTTCTATCTGTTTTTGAAATTTTTGCATTTAACAGCTCATTAAATAACAAAGACAGGATGCAAGTAAAAAAAAGGCCAAAATTTAATTTAAGTTTCTTTCTGTAGGGACTAATTGATAGCATGACACTGTTTTGGCAATTTATTCTTCTAACTGAATGTCCGTCATACAATAAAGATCATGCAAGAAAGGAATATATATTGCTTTCACATAAAGTATTTTAAGTTGGCCGTTTTCTGATTAATTTATCAAGTAAGCTTGTACCCTATTCTGTGTCTAAAGTTTAATGAAACACTCCATAAAAAAGTCAAACACATCTTTAAAGCAAAAAAATCTTCTAAAAAGACTAATTTATAGATAAATACAAATGTTTCATATGCTTTTCAAAGTCAATAAAGAGCCACATAAGATGGACCATTTGTTATTACTCTGATAAAAGAAGAAAATCATTAAGCAAGGAAGTGCGTAACCTATTGAACATGCTATATTTGAAAAAGTTTCACACACAGCTCTATTTAAAAGACAAATGTACCATTAAATCGTCATATATAGCCTCTGAATAGAGACCCAATGACTTGAGACAGACTTACTTACTCCATCTACATTACATGTTAAAAGCAGAGGGAAATGAGCCTACTGTGTAAGTTAGATAATGGTGAACTGGAGGGCAAAAATCATCTTGCTTTAACAAGGCTAAACATCTGACATTTTAGATCTCATTAACTTAATATCCTTTTCCATCTGATCTCTTTATTACAGACATTTGTGTTTGTTCTTCTGTGAGTGGCTAACTCCATAAGCCACTTATATCTGTCTTTGTATTCAGGAACTTCAGTCAAACAGAGACAATCCCAGTTAAATCACAAGATTCACCTTGTATGAGCTGCATGAATAAAAACACAACTCCAATGACATGTCCTCCAAGACCACTTGAGGTAGAGTTTATTCAATTGATAACTGATAGTTTTTGGTTCATAAAACGGTTGCTATAAAGGGCAATTTTACTCATAAACTGATCTCTCTTCACCGCACTGTCATCCCTATGCTGATAACAGGTGTTTGGGGGACGTGAGATTGCTATTCAGTGACAGTAAATAGACAAACTGGGAGAATAGACATGTGTCCCATGCCTCATCCAATATGAGTTACTTTATGAGTGGAAAAATGAAAGATGGGGGAAAGACATGGTAATCCAAGAATGTTGGCATGTTCTCAAATACTTAAGAGCTGCAGTGCTGAAGCTAAAATAGACTATAAAGAAGTTTTCTTTTAATATCTGTAAGTTCACCCAATTGAAGTTACACTTTTGTCAAACTGCACTTACAAGCCATACACGTGAGATGGTTTGTTACACAAAAACTGCCGAGACCATTTTAAATAGGGAATATTTGGTGATTGTTTAAACCACTCTGTATAGCTGTCTTCTGTGAGTGAGGTCAGGGCTACTGCCAGTGGAGCTAACCAATAAATCAATCTTTTGATGAAGCTGATAAAAATTAGATCAAAAACATTATTTTCCACGGAGAAAAGCATTCAACCTCATTCTTTCCTCCAATGAATATATACTTTCCACTTCTGATGTCTGCTTGTGAAGTCCAATGTCATGAGTGAGCATTTTCCATTTATCCAACATCTTCACTCTCAGTGTCGTGGTTCATAGTAGCAGGAGATAATGAAGTTGGAACAAACTGGAGGACTCACAGGGACACAGGTGGATGTTTGGAAGAAGTAAGGAGATTTAACGAAACAGGAGATAACTGAAGAATACCAGAAGGCTGACTGATCCGA
This sequence comes from Atherina boyeri, assembly GCA_029874935.1. Lineage (NCBI taxonomy): Eukaryota > Metazoa > Chordata > Actinopteri > Atheriniformes > Atherinidae > Atherina > Atherina boyeri. Next base: position 5,302 of record JAPMNP010624825.1, read on the forward strand.
CCGACAAATATGTACTGTAACCATTTTGCCACCCGGCTCGTTATGTTAAAGGAGCGATTTCTTAATCTTCAACCCCTTTTTCCCTTACTGAATAATTTCTATGGCAAAAGAGACATTCCAATATATAAAAACTGTGTCTAGGGTAAAATATGATACTCACTTACAAATCTGATAAGGTTTCCCAGAAATAATAATCGATGAATAAACCAAATGTCACTAGTTAAATCAAGAAATGGTATTTTTACAGTGTAATATTTAAATGCTGAAATGATTTACACAGAATATCTATAGTTCAGACATATTATTCTGCTGTATTCAAAGATGGAACAATGAAAAAACAATACAGTTTTAGAGGGAAATAGTTTTGAACCAGTTGGAATAAAGTTTAGGTTTTTTTAGAGTGCACTCTTTAGTTTTAAGCAATTGCTTTTAGAAACGTTGGCGCGCGTTGGAGCGCTTATCCAATGGAAACCAATTGAAAACGATAAGTCTACCAGTCAGGAATGAAAGAAACCTTGTCCTCACGACCAGATGAGCAAGCTTGGTGCACGCAGAACCTCTCTCTGTCCCGTTGTCCTCAACGCGGATGAGTGCTGATCCTCTTGGCGGCAACACGTCTCTCCTCACTGTCCGATTTCTGACGAGGCTGATCCGTCCCAACGTAGTAGCATTAGCTTAGCTTTAGCTTCACTCAGCTGGTTCAGTTCTGTCCTGGCAACGCCACTCACAGCTCACTCTAGCGGTGCGGGTCCTTTATGAACTCCACAGCAGTCCACAGAAGCGAGGGGTAATTTATCTAGGCCTAAAGTCACTGAGCTTTATAATGTTTCTTTCTCACACACATGCACGTGTCGTTTTCACGCAGCAGCGCGACACGCCATTTCTCGTGCTTCTATCCCATATTCTCTAACTTTTTTTTCTTCTACGCTTCCGGTAATGTCTCTTCTTCTACGCTTCTCAACTAGCGAAATGCACACAAAGCATCACCCCAGAATAAACAGAAAATACATATTTGTTTTTTAACTTTCAACTAAACTATGAATTTCTTAATATTTTAATAGTAATGTTTTAATATCAAACCATGAAATAATGTAAATTTTACCATATAGAAAAAAAATGCATTCAATACCCCAGTGTTATTTAACTTGTAAACAAATATACTGCTTTAATAAGCAATCGGGTCATTACAAGTATTATAGAAATGCCAGCCCTTCCAATCAACTAACACACACAATGACATGGCAATGAATAAAGGATAACCTGGAGCATATATATGTGACGGGGTAAAATTACATGTTTTTATTTGTTTTAATTGCATGTTTTTATTTGGTTGTTTTATTTGCATGGTTTTATTCACAGATTTTAGAAACATGTAATCCCTGTTGTGTTTGGTGTTTTTACCCCCTGATTGGACTTAATTGATGGCAGGTGTGAGCCCTCTGCACCACGGCATAAGAGGAGCTCAGAGTGGAGAGGACTGTGGGAGAGAACGGTTGACAGAGGACTGTCAAGGAAGGAGTGCACCAGTGGGTGCCAGGCTGGTGGGAGGCCGAGATCGAGACCAGTGTGAGAGGTGAGAGATGAAAGATGCAATGCCATGCCACGCCACGCCACGCCACGCCACGCCACAGCTGAGACCCTACGGATGTGGTTGGAGACCCTAGCTGGCAACACACGGACGCTGCGGCAGAAAAACACGGAAACTGTAGCGGAAAGACCAGAGGTGCGGCTGGAAACACTGGCTGGCGCAACTCAGAAGATCCCGGCTGTTGAGAGCCACAGCCTGGAGGAAAGACTTTCTTTTAGTTTTTTTTTTTATAAATGTTTTTAAAGCTTTTATTTTTTAGCCTTGGTTTTTAACTCTGCTCCCCCTGATTTAAAAAAGAACCCATTGACATATACAGAAGGACTGATTACATAACAAGGAGCAGGTGTGACAATTAACGACCGGCTGCAGGGTAGGGGAAGCAAAGCTAATAGGATACACAAAGGGGGAAAACTCCACAAAATAAAACAGAAAACAAGACTGACCAAAAAAAAAAATGACAAGACTAGAAACTGAGACTGCAATAGAACATGAAACCTGGAGATCATGCCACTCAGCTTGGACGTCCTTAGGAAACCACTATGACAGCACCTGTAAACTTTCTTTACTATAACCTCAATTTCTAATAGGGCACGAGACAGTGTTAAATGAAAGGGTTTTGATTCTTTCAATTCTAAGAAAGTAGAGATCAGACCGTGTCTTTAAGGTTACAGTGTGGGTATTAACAAAAGAGAATATTTAATAGCCTGAAGTGAGTTAGAGGTTAGCAGTAATCTCTGTATTTAACCCTAGAATAATATGCTTTGAGTTGGCCTGTCAAAAATCAATATCAAAGATAATTAACTAAAACAACTTTGAATACATCAGATAGTTTGACCTTGGATTGAGAAGCAGTGTGATTTTCACCTCAGCCATGGAACGGTGGACTAGCTCTATACCCTTTTCAAGGTCTTGGAGGGAGCACAGGAGTTCGCCTTCTGGGAAAAGGCATTCAACCATGTCTTTTGCGTTATTTGGTGGGGGTTGCTAAGGAGTACTGGACCCCTTTGTAGGAACTGTTCGGTCCCTGTATGACCGGTGTCAGAGCTTGGTCCTCATTGCCGGCAGTAAGTCGGATTTGTTTTTGGTGAGGGTTGGACTCCGCCCAGGCTGATCTTCGACACTGAATTTGTTTTATAACTTTTATAGACAGATGTTCTTGGCTCAGCTGTGGTGTTGAGGGTGTTCTGTTTGGTGGCCTCAGGATTGCTCTACTTTTTGCAGATGTCTTTCTGTTGGTCTCATCAAGCTGTGATCTCCAAATCCTACAGGAGCAATTGACAGGCACATGTGAAGTGGATGGGAGGACAATAAACACCTCCCAATCCAGGACCCTGACCATGGTCGTCAAACTGAAAAGGGTGAAATATCTTCTCCTAGCCATGAATGAGATCCACCCCCAAGAAGAGGGGTTCAATAATCTTTGGAGCTGGAGATCAAAAGGGATATCAGTGCCACCTAAAAAGGAAGTTCTCGATTTAGTACCTGTCAATCAGCATTCCTTCCCTTGGCTATGGTCAAGAACTCTTGGTAGTAACCAAAAGAATGATGTTGTGAATACAAGTAGCCGAAATGAGCTTCCTCCAAAGGGTGTAAAGTTGTCTTGTGTGACTGAGTCACATTTCTTTACTGTAATTCAAAAACAACAAGTACATATTTCCTTTAAATTAGCAAAGTGAGGTAAATATAGTTTATGAGCATGGCATGCTAGCAAACTAATAATGTAAACTTGATTTCAGGAAATCTTAGGAAAGATGTTATTACCCAAAGTTTCTTTAAAAGCAAAGCCTTTATTTAAAGGATATTTCAATAGTGTTTTAAATCCAAATCCCATATGGCAGTATTCTAGCCATGAAAACATCTCATAAAATTCATAACAGCCTGAGCACGTACATTTTCAAACTGTTTTGATTTTCTTCATATTCAAATTAGTTTCTTTAAATCAAACATAAACCAAACTTTTTGGAAATTAGATATCCAAGAGTAGTAAGAAGACCCGACTATACATGACTCACACCATGCTGTCAGACAGTGCAGCTGGCATTCCACTGTGATGCAGAAAGGTGTGTAATGCAAAGGAGGTAAGTGATTTGTTGTCATGGCCCAAAAGAAAATGTACCCACATAACCAGTGTTTGTTTTTTAAACTGAGAAACACTTGAGGTAATGGCTAATCTCTTATCTAAAGAATCACAAGTATGTGCTCCAAGTCTGAAAAGAACATGAGGATCCATGTAGAGCTGAGGGCCTAAATGAAGTTGCCTACTTTGCGCGTCATAGAGGAAATTGCAAGATTATGCCTTAGGCCTGGCCAGTAGTAATTACTGAAGAAGTGGCCTATAATCTGCGGTTGCTCTGTGATGTGTGTTAAGTATTACTGGGATGATTGTTTCACATATTCTGTTTTTTTTAAAAAAAAGTTATTTGTGGCCAGTTACATGCATATGATACAGAATGCACTTCACACCTCACCTTTAAGGTAAAAGTCGTCTCAAAGTATAAAAATAGCGAGAAACTTTATTAGTATAGCTTTTAAAAAAGGCTGACAAAATACACAGGACAAACACACTACATAACTGTTTTCAATTTTGTTTTAAAACATAGCCCCTGATCAGTGCAGAAATAAGATATTATGGCTACCATAGGTCATCCTTGTAAAGTAAATGTGGCTTAAACTTTTGAACTACACAGACTAATACTGTAAGTATCAAGTTATATTTAGAGAAAATTAAAATAAAGCCATATGTAGCCAAGGGACAATAAAAGCACATTTTTTAAAGCCTCAGCTTTGATCTCACAGGATCAGTGGTACATTTAATTACTTATAGGATTTCTTGGCTCTTTATTTCCTTGTCTTCGTCACCTCTCTCTTTGGCAGCCTTTTCCACATCAAAGTTTGAATAATTTATGAATAAAATGTTATATTTACCAGCCAATCATAATCTTTGTGTCATTAAGGTTTGATAAAAGCCCTCATTTGTGGGGAGAGCACCTGTTTTACCTGCCATCAGCTCTTCATGTGCTACAGGCAGCTGCTGCCTTGGCTGGCCCATTGCTGGTTTAGTTCCAGGCCCTGAAGGTCTCTACCTTCAACACTCAATCAGAGCTATCGCATTAAGGTTGGTGACAAATGACCCCTGAGGTTATGGCAAATCAGAGCACCACATCACAACTTGCTCCAGACAGCTTACGGCAGCCCTGAACATCTCGTTCCAGTCAGAGCATTGATACACGCCAGCCTCATTTACTGCCACAGAGGCTGAGTGTGGGATGCATCTGCTGATGTTGCAATTTGGGATTCCCCAGGTACAAAGTGTAGTCATTGCATAACAACAGTGGAAAATACAGATGAATTAATGAACACATTTCCCAGTAGATAAAAGTGTTCAAAATTGTCTCATTAAAGATTTTGAGTTTTCTTTTGTTTAGTTCCTTTAGAACTTTGATTGTTATGACACATAAATTAGATTGTTTCAGCAGTCAAAGCTTTCCACACATTTCTCTATATTTACTGACAAATGGAATATGTATTCATTGGATAATAGTAAATTTTTTAAGCACCACCACCATTATTCTTTAGGTTACTGGGCTAATTTCTGATATTATCGGGGTTGTATCTGGACAAGTCCTCACAATTGTTGCACCAACACAAGTTCTGTCTGAATTTAGTTTTAAAAAGAAGAAAAAAGAAGGAAAATAGGCATTGCATTCTGTATCATTGAAGGAATATTCTATTTAGCAGTGTATACTACTGTGATGAATAATTGCACATTTATGTGCAAATATGTACCTAGGCTGTTTTATAAACTGTATATTACACTAGAATACATATTGATTTTATCCAACTCTAGTATGCAGAAGTAGATAAACTACAGCCAAATGAGCAGTATGTGAAACTGAGATGGATGGTGTACTGATTTTGAAAAAAGATAATTCAAGCTCGCATCTGACCTGTCTATATATATTTTATCCCATAATGCAATGTACAACAGTGATCTCAAAACTGACATTTTTTCTATCTATCTATCTATCTATCTATCTATCAAATATCTTTATTATGATTATTAAAACTGTATTACAACCAAATGACCTACAACACACCCAATATTGTTTTTATTTCTGTCTTGTTTTTTTTTATTTGACTGCCAATCATCTTGTGCTTCAGGTGGAAATTTGCTTAAGATGTCACAACGTGCTACATAATGAGACACGTATAGGCTCATATACTACATGTTAGCAACAAACATAGTATGTAGTTTGTATTGCATACTTAGTGTGTGAAGTGCGTAGCTTGTAGTTTTCAAAAGAAAATAATTTCAGTTGGCAGTGTTAGCACCAGTGATATATTTTTTAAAGGATTTTTTGGGCTCTAATGGCCTTTATATGACAGAAGTTTGACAGGAAAGGGGTCAGAGAGAGCAGGGAATGACAAAGGGTCCCAGGCCCGGAATCGAACCTGGGCCGGCTGCAAGCGAGTAGCTATAGCCTCTGCACATGGGGCGGGTATTCAACCCGCTGAGCTACACACCGCCCCGGGCACCAGTGATATCTTAGCCAAGTCTTTGCCATGGAAACAAAGAGGAGACTGGGACTTACTCTGAAGTTAAGCCAAGGAGATAGCTGTGTAAAATCTGATGTTGCCAGCTAAAATTCCAGGTTTTCAATCCACACATAAAAATTATCTCTGTAGTAAGCAAAAATCTTCTCCCTGGAAGGCATTTTTGAATAAGCTTGGTCTTGGTCTCCAAAGCTGTTTTGAAATATAGAGGATGAGTGCAAACATAGAGATAGATTTACAGATATAAAAATAATTGTGTTCATGTGGGCCTGGACATAAAAACAATCACTAAAAACAATTCAAATTGTAGTTTAGACCATTCATGCAGGCATTTGATTAATTTTATAAGACCCTACAAACAGACCCAAATCCATTTGATTGCTGTCAGTGTAAATAAAAAGGCCACACTGCTAGCACAAGGGTTATGGAGGGAAAAGAAAAAGGAGGGACACAATAGGAGAGAAGGGAGACCTTTGTGTTCAGTCTTCCCTGTGCTGTCCTTCACATGGTGCCGATACATGTCCTTGTCTGTTTATGGGGTATGGCCAGAATAGTTCTTGTTTGGTCTGAATTGAGAAAGTATCCTGTCAGAACCTGGTCTGGACCCAGAACTAATGCATTAACAAAATTATCAATATAAACTGTAGCTTAACATGCTACTTGGAGAAAAAGCCATTTTAATCTAGCGAGCAAGCAGCATGTCATTGTCGGCACAGACTGGATCAGTAACCTGATCAAATAACATCATTTGCTTGAAATAGTAAGAAACTTCACGAGTACAAGGTTATAATGGTTAACGAAAACTAACGAAATAACGAAAACTAAAATTGAAAAAACAATTT
>JAPMNP010624887.1:0-11607 GCA_029874935.1 Atherina boyeri
TTAGTGGTACCAGGCAATACAATGAAAGAAATGGAAGAAAACAAGGGTGGTCTAATAATTTTTTCCATGACTGTATATACACACAGAAACACACACATTAGATTAATGTGCCTGTGTGTCCCTCGAAGTAAAGGACTTTTTTGCAAAACCTAACTAAACAAGAGAGCTGCATTATAGACAAATATGATATAAATATGCAAGTGTCATGATAAAAAGTAATTTTGCAGAAACATGGTACCCTCAGATTTTGTCACACACATTAACAATTAATGACACATCACTGCAGAAATAAGTGTCATTGTAGCACGATGGAGATGGAGATTTGACCCTTTAAAAGGATAAGATTTAGGAGGGGGCATCACAAATATGCTACATTTTTTTAAAACTTTTTTGTAATCTTTATTTACTTTGTTAGATATAGAATACATTTAAAAATCATGTTTTTTGTTAAATGTAACCATGTAGAAAGGTTAAACATGAAGATAGTTCTTGCAGCCACATCTGATAAGTTAGTCTTTACCAATGCACTGAAATTTGGTAATTCATCATGTTTCATTTCAACTAATATCCTAATTTGTGTAGTAATAAAAGTTAAATACAAAGAGAAATAAATGCTACATTGCATTAAGTCTGCAACACCAAGTAGTGAAACCAAACTCCAGCCTGTTTAAACTAAAAAAAAAAAAAGAAAAAGAAAAAAAAGAACACTTCATCTTTTGCTGACTCTTTGCTGTCAGTACTGACCAAGTTTTAACTCGTCTTTCTCCAACACGAGATATAAACAAGACAATATCCAGACACAGACTGAAAATATGTGATGTAGCTCTTTAAACTTACCGGATTCCAGCCCTTTTATATCCGTCCAATATGACTTTAATTTTACCAAAACCTGCAGAACTGCAACTTTTTTTGATCAACTATGAATCTGAATGAACAAAAAAAACAAAAAAAAAAAAACAGTTCTCAATGTGCCACAGGTTTGCAGAATAAAATCAATTGTCTCAATTTCCATCTGAAGAGGCAGAGCAGAGGGTGGCATACAATCAAAGCATTACAGAGGGCAGATTTTTCTAATAGGACAGACCAGATGGTTACACAAATGCTCCCAATTAAAAAGACCTATTTTGGTGCACTGTTACATAACACTGAAGTTAAAAGGCAATAAGTAGAATGTAATTAGAGTCATTATGAGGTCCCATTCATATTCAGGTTCTTTTTTTTATTCTAATGCTGCAACTTAAAGTCTGCCTGAGTATAAGTGGAGACCAGTACACCAAAAAGACTGACAGGGACAGGACATGGCCGTTATCTCTGTACCACAAGAGCTACTATCATGGATGCCGCTCTGGCTAAAGGACATGGCCAATGCTTTATGAATTCAAGGGTGGTCATTTGAGCCGATAAGGGCTATCTTTGAAATAAAAATAGCCTGTTGGTTACAAATGGTCTGAATTGGATATTTGAACCTGCTGCTCTGCCTGCAGAGAAAATGGCAACTTTCACCCAGACGTGACTAACAAAGCAAATGTCTTATTTTCCTGATACATTATGTATTATTTTGATGACAGCTGTTACAGTTGGTGCGTAGGCGCTTTTCAATGTCTCCACGGATTCATACGTGGTAAAAAGTATATTAAAAAATGCCCAGGCATGATGTGAAATTTTAATGTGAACAGATTGGCATGGTGACTAAGAGTATTGTTCAACGCAGCTGCTTTTAGAAATGGGATCTTGATGCAGAACCACAGGCAGGGGTACCATCTTCACTCGTGATTGCAATATGTCTGATAAGATTGACAATAGTCAAAAAGGGACAAACTTATTCTTATTTTTTGACTCAAGCTGCATCACTAACAGCAGTGTGGAGCCACAAACTTTGTTGATTGACTGGTGAGCAAAAAAAAAAAGTGCATTGATGTTTCAAACATCTTGAGAGCTAATTTTCAAAAGATTCCATTTTCATTTAAGCCCTGAAAGAAACTGGAGCAGCGACATGAGGCATTCACGTGTCTTTTCTAAAGAAAATTATTCAAAACAGCTCATACAACTAATCAATTAAAATGTTAAAAGGGGCTTAAACTGAGTTGTTTTTGTCTGGGTTTTGGGAGCAGCCCTCTGCTTTAAATCATCTAAAAGTCTGCCTGTTTTGACTGACAGTGGCAGTCATGTGCATGACCTCCAGCACTGCTGACGCTGCCGCTTTGGAAGCAGGACCTAAATCTGCATCCAAGAGAAGTCACAGGGTGAGAGGTTATCTCTGTGCAGATTTGCTTTATTACCAGAGTTTAAACTTAATTTCCCTACCTGAAAAACAAAAACCGGGACAAAAAGGAGTCCACTGTAGTGCTACGGCAAAAAACAGAAAAAAAGAAAGGAAGACTACAGGCAGAATATTCAAGATCAAGGTAAGACTCTTTCTTTTATTCCCTGGAAACACCATATATACAGACATCATCCAGAATCTTTTTTTTTTCTTTTTTCTTTCTTAGAAAAAAAATCTCAGAAATTTACAGAATAACATAACCAAAAATGCATATTATAATCACAGTTTGAATATTTCACAATACAGAGCAAAGGGAACCATTGCACGGCCAGAAAAAGAACATAAAGACATTCTCATATCATCTTAACAGATCGGCACTCGCACATGGTGAATACCATTTCTTCATTTTCATCGTGAAACATACAGTTTTATTTCATTCAACCACACAATGCAGCAGCATGGCTTCATTTCAAGTCTGCTGAATTGCGGAAAAATCTTGGTTCAGCAAGTTCTCAGTCTGATTCGTGTGACACGCCGTGACCAAATCTGAAGAAGCGTATTAGCATGCCTCAGAGAATTATGGGGACTTAATTAGGATATCCCATGCCTGTCTATTGCATAGGCTGTAGTTTACTTCTGCATCAGACCATAAAAACAACATATTTTCTGCAACAAAGCACCCAATGTTTGATATAATATTTGAAATATTCAACTAACCTTAAAGTGGGAACCTTAATGTAATGCAGAAATTTATATTGTTTTCAGAAGTTTAAAGGGTTATTTCTCTTCAGTATGAGGGATAACTGATGTAAAGTCCAAGTTTTCTGCTTGCAGGTTTACATATTGATCCAATGTTGTAAAGAAGTCAGTTCAGATATCATAAAAGTAGAATACATCAAATGCAGAGCACTCACTGCTGCAATAGAGGCTAAAAGGTTTCTGTGACCTCAACAGTGGAGACTTTCATCTTTATTCACGTAGCGCTCCATTTTTGTGCAGCCTCGGGGTGAATGGCAAAGGGGGTGTGCCTCCAACCACTCATAACCCGTAAAAGCTTGCTTCTGACTGCGGGCAAAATGGATGTAGAGGTTCATCTTTTGTGACGGCTTTTGCAATCAGATCAAATGAAATAAAAGGAAACACTGGCATCGTGAAGCTGAGCTAATTTCTAAAAAAGGTCCAATCCGCAGTGTTTGGCTGAGTGTGTGCTTGTATGTTAGACCAATATCTGTCAGTCAGGGACAAATGCATTATTGTCTATCACTGAGACGTACTGAGCTGCAGGTGTGTGCATGTTCATGTGGCCGAGAGAATGAAAATCTCTTCGACCCCCTCTGGAGGGAACGGGCTTGGCGGTCAATCTAGTGTGGAGCAAACGAGCCCAGACAGCTGACGCATGTACACAAGCTCATGAGGTTTAAAAGAAAGGCACACATGCAGCCATGCACACACACAATTTTAAATATTCAAAACACCAGCACAGTTGCATGTGGCACAAACACAAGCATAAAAACAGTATACTGGCACACAGACACATTCAGAACAAAGAAAATAAAAAACAAGAGGGAGCAGAACAGCATTGCACTTTGTCCCTGGATAGATTTCTGCGGCTTTCCTGAGCTACAGCTACAGATCTCCTGCTCTCCCTTTTGATTCTTCTACACTTGATTTAACTCAGCGGACTATGTGATGCTACAAATAAATCAGAATAAAAAGGAGTGTACAAGAGTACATCAACATTTTAGTCTCTTCGTCCATCAAATCCTATCATGCACACGGTGCAAAAACCTTCCACACACCGGAAACATCTCCGTGTCAACTGTTTGAATCAAGGAATGTTAATAATGCCACATTTAAAGGAACCGTGTGGTAAAATGAAGTGTCCAAGCATTTGAGCAGGCCAGATTTCAGTGAGGAAAAGACTTAAATGCTTTGAAAATTATATCATCTTTAAATTAAGAACAAAGAGAAAAATAATAATAAAAGAAAACTTACTTTAAAAGAAAAAAAACACATAAAAAAATCAATCTAAATCAAACATTCTAAAATAAAAACTTTATATTAAACCAACTTTTAGAAAATTACTACATTCAATTTTAACCTTCACATGATATTATTTGTCATAGATGTATTTAAACGCAAAGCAGCTCAAGAGCAGGATACTTCCACACTGATGCCGTTGGTCGCAGGAAACGTCACAAAGACGCTTCCCGAGGTCGAGCACCTGTGTCACACAGATGGGTGGATCTGCTGATGAGAACCACCTTGCTTCACCAGCTTGGTCATAAGTGCTGTGCAGAGCAAAAAAATATAAATAAAATACATGATAAATGCACCGGTGGCAGGCAAGCTCCCCCTCAAGACCGAGCTGATCACCTCTGTTTCAATCATGCAGTCGTGTCCAGTCCAGCTGAAGAAGCAGTCCATCAAAAATACATCTGGTTTATTGGCAGATGGACTTAAGGGGATGAGTAGAGAGTGTATGCTGGCTACGATCATTTCAGTCAGCTTACTGCGTATTTATTTATTCATTTATATCTTAGTAGGATGAGTTCCCTGGCAAATCAAAGTGAACAACTTCCAACTACTTTCAAAGTAGAATTTCTAAATATTCACAAAAATGGCATCCACAGTCAAGATTTTTTTTTCTTTACAAGGCTGCTCTAGTTTGAAGCAACTGGCCTGAAGAGGTCTCTTGGCAATGGGAGACAAAAGCTAGCCAGAGGAGGATTTGATGTGTCAGAGGCAATAATTGGAGGATGGTAAAATGTGGATGGAATAATGACGATTCAAGTAAGCTCCCTCCAAATGGACAGATAGACATTAACAGGGGTCTCACGTCCCAGTGGCACTTAAAACATACCATTTGCTCCTTCATGTGTAGCGAAAATAAGTGAAGTCTCAAGATTTCTCACGCAGTACTTGGTCCTCCGCTTCCTCTTTTCGGAGACGTGGTCACGTCACTTCCTCCCGACTCCATCCTAAGGATCCCTCTGCTGCTTTATAAGCTTTTCAATCTCACCCCCCAGCGTCTGTAGATTCTCCTGAGAAACAAGGTAAAGTAAGAAAAAAAACGGATCATTTCAGAGACTGCTGAAATTCATCTCATGCAAAAAGGGATTTGTGTCGTTCCAACAGTAGAAACTACTCGCTGCCAACAAGTATTCATATGGAAAACAAAAACTACAGGCTTGAAAACTAAATGGCTCTATTATCCATCTAAATAAATACAAAGCATTCATTTGGCTTTGTCAGAGCATTTTATCCATTTGTCATGTAATTGTGTTTTATATAATCACTTCCTGCTTTGTGCCAATCATCTTCCATTCACAGAAAGAAGAGTCTCAACTAGAAAATACACCAGCACGATTATTACAAATCTCCAGTCTCATTCAGGCTCTTGTGCAGGGAGTCTTTGATTTGGACAGAACAAATCTTACACAATAAGGAGCTGACTGGCAGCAAAATATGAAAATACTTGAAAAAACATGGCCTCGCATGAAGAAAAAAAAAGGTGCAAACAGAGCAGAAAGACAAACATCAAAGAAGTTTCAACAGGATGGTCACACTTTCTGGGATGTGGGTGCGATTGAAGGCAGAGGGTCTGACATTCATCTATCCGCAGATTTAACTGAGTTTTTATCCACACCTACACTCCCATCTTCTTAAGAGATTCTTCTTTTTTCTGCTGTTCCAGTACTGTGGCTAATGTAGGTTTATTAATAAAGTTCATTCTGGATTAAACTTAAAGCTACAGTGTAAGAAATAAAGAATTATTGAAAAATCTGCTTGTTTACAGCAGGGTTTGTTGCTTTTCATGTATATAGCGGCAAAATTATTTATGCCCATGGCTAAAAATGATATACTTAAAAAGTGTGTCACTAGAAACTGAAGACCAAAAGACAGAAATGAGTAGAAAGCTTGTACAACATATAGTTTACGTTCAACTTTAGCAGAAAATGTACTAATAGGGTGGTTTAAACACCAAATACAAGGGTTTTGTCCTCTAACATGAATGGCTTTAAGAGAGGACGCTTGGAGGCAGCTTCTGAACAGGTGCCTGTTGTGAGTGATGCAAGATTGCTTTGCAGAGCCAAAAGAGCTTAAAGAGGCTCTGCATCAGTATTCTTCAGCTCACAGTCTTTGCAAAGGTGCTAAAACAGAGTCATCGAGGGAACCTGCAGTCTCCTGGGCTGGTGTACATGTGAGGATTTTAAGCAAATCAGCAAAGTACTGAGTATGGAAAGACAAAATCTAAATATGCTGAGAAAAAACAGTTTAAAAAAAACTAAACAATAACATCTGTGCATCTCTGTGAGCTTAACTGCTTTCAGAGATGAATGTTACGCTGCAAAGTATGACTCTATTTACTAAAAAACTTGCATTTATGTCTTCGGATTTGGTCTTTTTTAACACATTTTGACAAGGATAATGAAATCACATTAGGCTCCAAGGTCAAGCACAGATACAGGATCAGGCAATCAATTATCCACTCACTTCACTCCAAGTCTAAACAAATCACACACTCACAGCAAATTAAGAGGCATTGAAGGAAACAGCTGATGACATCAATATCATCAACAAATTTAAATCACTTTATCTGCGTTTACAGCGGAGCTCCTCGGTGGAGCGATGCCTGCTGGGGCTCAACTTACCTTCAAAGTGATGTTCTTAAGCAGCGTGTCCTCCAAAACAGCCTGTAGCTTCCTGTTAATCTCCAGCGACAGGTCCAGGGTCAGTCCGCTGTCCGCCGGGTGGGAGGTGTAAAGTGAAGCCATGATGCCCCCCCGCCGGCTGAGGTGGGCCTTGTTAATGTCTGACGCCTCTGATGAGAGGGCCCCTGACTCCTCTCTTAGCACATAGCTCTGGATAATTCTGTGTGGAAAGAGAGGGAGGAGAGGAGTCAAACCGTGTGCTTAAAAAAAAAAAGGAGAGGAAACTAAACGTGAGTGCGCAGAATCATCTGGAAACGGTTGAGCGGGGAAAATTGAGAAAGCTGGATCTCATAGTTAGAGAGCATGGAGCTCTTACAGAGCAATAAACCATTTCCAGCAGCAAAAGCACTGGATGTCACAGGAATAGTAATTCCACTGGGATGGCTTATTGGACCCGTGCACGCAGGACACATTCAGTCATATTTAGAAAAATTATTATTGCCCCTGTCAGTGGAGGAAAGGTAATGAAAATGGCAGGATTAGAATGGGCTGCCAGGGTTCTATTAATCAACTGCAAGTCTCTGTTTGTAGGAAAAAGTAAGATAAATCTTTAGAATACCTTTTTTTTCTTCTCAGTAACAACATTGCATAGAAGCTAAACCATGTTTGTGTCAGAAGGAGAGAAGTGGATTCATTAACTTAACAGCAGCAGCACTTCCTGTTGTTAAGTTTTCTCACCACAGCTCAGAGAACACAGATAAGTGGTTCCATTTAGAGTAAACAGTATTCAGAGAGAGTTGACTCTGTGATTCACATATATTACTGCCTCCTACATGATTTTTTTCATAAAATATCAAAAGTAAAATAAAAAAAAAATAAATAAATCCAAAAACAAAACAAAAAAGTTAGTTAAGGAATTTAGCTAGTAACTGCAAGTGAGTCTCATGGATACATTTTTCTCTGTTCATGTTATAAAAAAGGATGATACCCAAACTTGGCCTCTGACATTAAATATAAAAGTTGCACAGTTCATGGTTATGACTGCAAAATCAAAGGATAGAGTAAGAAATGTAAACGCTTTGCACACTTTGAAAAGGAGTGTGTACAATTGAAGAGTGCGGCATACGGTCCAAAAGAAAAGGTCAACAACTACCTGGTCTTGGGATGGACCAGAAATCAATATTTTACACCTGCCCTCAAGCCAGCCGGATACCTAGAGCTCCAACGTCGAACATCACAAACATTCAGCCTCCTACTGGCATTGTTCCAATTCACATTCAGGGCGTGTCAGAGAAGGATAGTTTGAGCTCATCCTTAATGAAATTCAGTAAGAAGTACGGAGAACGACGTGTCAAAAAATGTACAAGCTTCACAGAACAGTTTTTGTGTCCGTTTTAAAAATCAACAAAGTACTGCTATGGAACACCAAAGCAACTCTGAAGATAACACTGCTCAACATAAGGTTAAATGCTACACATATCTGTGACTCCTCATAAAAAATGTATTGTTTCTCTGAAGCATTTTTTTTTTAAGAGTTAATAACCAAGAATGTTATTCAACACCTTTAAAAGTGTCTTCCTGCAATTAGACACCAGATGTCCAAACCAGATTTCCAAACACACACAGAAATAACCATGCCAGAGCAAATAGACTAGTGGGTGCAGTTCATTAACTCAGCATCAATTCCTCAGAGTACAATCTAACCTACCCTGCTGTGAGAGTCCCAGGGTAACTTCTCCTGCAGAGAATCAGCTTCTCTATGTGTCTATGCTGCATGACATATGCTCAACTATTCCTCAACTGACTGCTCAACTTAATGACACATGTCCAATTGGAGTGCCTACATCAACTGTTAGAGGAGATGGCTCCAGGCAGCAGGCTTGTTCTTCAGAGATTTAAAAAAAAAAAAAGAAAGGAAAATCACTCATGTACTTTAAAAACCAAGATGAAAGTAAAATGGGACAGAAAGCCTCCACATAAAAGAGTGAGTTAAAATTCAGGAATTTTTGATCGCCTTATGTGAATATTCTTCTTGAAATGGACAAAATAATGATTTATAAATGTCTAACTCACACCATGAAGCACAAGGGAGGATCAGTGATGGTTTTAATTCAGGGTCAGGTTGGTGATCTTGAATCTGAATAACATGGATGCATCTTGGAGTGTCATGCTATACCTGCAAAATTAATCTTTTAAGTGCTAAGCGACATGCAGCAAGTCAATGAGCCTCGGTACATCCCTGGGCTGTGCAAAAATAAATTTCCCACCACTAATATCATGGTGGGAGACAGATGGTGTCTTAACCCAACAGAGCTTGTTGAGGAGGAGGTTGACCAAAGCGTCAACAGACACACAGCTGTTCTAAAATGTCTTCAGACACTGAAGCAAGGTAGAAAACTTCAAGTGCTGTGATCAAGTCCAGAAATGGCTAATTAGAGGAATGTGTTTACAGAATGCCTTCAGAATGGTGTCTTTTTTTTTGTTTGAGAGCAAGGTACAGAATTCCATCTAAATGCCCTAAAAATAAAGCGGGAACTACAACAGCCTGACCCAATATGAACACACACACACAACACAGTCGTACTAAAATACTGCAACTACACAAACAACTATTAAAGCTACAGTAACTACTGTACTATTGCGTCACCACTATGGATGTCACAATTGTGTAATTTCACAATTAATGGCGGTATGAAACGCCACAATTAATCAATTGTTAAGATTCCTCAATATCGTCACTTCATATAAAAGTCCCTAGCTGAACTTTTGCACGCCACAAAAGCAAAGCCATTTGATACATCAAATGGGTCATAGTTGTGACAAGACACCCATATGCCCAAAATCAGCTTTTCTTGCAGAGATAATTCCAAATTCAGATTTTCAATATGGCATGACTAATAACTTTGTTGTTTATGTATTAACATGTAAAAAACAACAACAAAAAAACTAAGAAAAAAACCTGCATTAACTCCACTGATTAATCTCTTAACATAACACTCATTAAAACTTGAAGACCTAAAAGGAGTGTTCATCTGATATTTCACAATTATAGTGTTGGGAAATGAATTAACACATAAATTGTGATAATCGTAAAATCCTGATTATTTCTTTAACAATAAATGTACCAGGAAAATCCGTAATCGTGACATCCCTAATCACCACCACTAAAGCTCATCCACAAAAAAAACTCAAACAAACTAAAAATAACATCAGTCTATGAACTTAGGGTCATTTCAAGTTTTATCTCTTTCAATTTGAAAAATAAATAAAATCACAATATCCCAGTCAGTACTTGAATTGTAAAAAAACAAGATTTTACAGGGTACAAAACATAAATGGGCACCATGTCATTCAGACAGCCTGCTGGTGATTCTGGTCAAATAAAGCATGTTATTCATGTCCATTTAGAAGCAATTGGAAGAGTTAAAAACAAGCAGTGATAATATAATTTAATATACCATGCAATAACTGTAGATGCCATCACAAAAGATATAACCAGCTGAACTGTGTTGCACATAAAATTCAGCATGCAAGAGAAAAAAAATCCAAAAAATGCCACCAATCAATTCATTCTAAATGCATTTTAAGTACTGACTGTTGCATGCCCGTGCAGTTTGTGGAAGGAAAATACATCTTTTTATAATACGGTGATTAATGGTTTTCTTTACTGGTGCTTTAAAGCCACAACAGAAGTCAACCTAAAATCTAAAAAGGAGCATAAACCTAAAACATTGCTGCAGTGGATGTATAAAAATCTAACAAAGCAAACAACCCTACAGAGCCAAAAAAACAGATAAACATTAGCTATGCAAGCACTACAAAGAAGCCACCACCATCAATTACCCCCATCCACACATACAGAAACACACACGTCAGGGCTACCACAGACATAAAATCAAACTTACCTCTGACTAGACTTTTAAGGGTCCATATTTGGACCCCAATTCCATCACGACAGTATTTAGTAAAACAAAAAAAAGTGACAGAAATTAAAGATGTGGCTACATGGTGCGCTGAATCGCATGCAGTGGTCTGTAGAGTTAGAGACTTGAGCAACAGGTAAGAAATAAGAAAGACTTATCTTTTAAAAATGTATTTTTTTCCCTGAATAAAGACAACAAAGCAAGCATGCACAAAATGAGGGTGCAGAGAAGTGTCAAGACACAGATAAGGTTAAATGAGAGAAAGATATTCCTGTGACCTGAAAACTCTTCATTCATCAAAGTCTCGTATCTTAAATGCATTCAGATTAAGACGTCAGATTTAAAATGCAGTTATACGTTTAATTTTTGGAGGCTTTGTGTTGAGACAAGAACATTTTTGACAACCGTGATGAGATCCTAGTAAATCTTAAAGTACATTCTCTGTATTGTTTACAAAAGTTCAGGTGAATTGACTTTTTGTTTACAACAGGAAAAAAAAGCCACAACAAAAGCCAGGTCCGACAGTCAGTGGGACAGGAATCTCAACCTATAAGTCACTAATCACAATAAATTTGAGAACACATTCAGCATGTGTGGATCCATAGTAAATTAGTCACAATTGATTGTAGATCTGAGAGTGCAAAGGAGCTCCCCGTGTGGCCTGTACATCTCCTGAATGTCTGATTTTCAAGAGCATGTTAATTCTAGAAATACAAACCATTCAGATAAATTCATCATCATAATCATCGTACTGTATAAGGAGACT
>JAPMNP010624937.1:0-11503 GCA_029874935.1 Atherina boyeri
TTTGCACTAATATGAGCCATTATACACCATAAAAACCTTAAAATAACGGTTTTTGATGGAAGGGCACCTTTAAGTAAATCCTACCATTGTTAGGCTAACTGGTTTTATTTTGGACATTGTGTATAGTTAAGATTGCAAATGTGTTTGCTGCTTGTTTGCTTCCTTCATTCCGTGTTTAACGTAGGCCTAAGAGATGCAGCGCCGCCATGCATCAGTGATCATAGTAATTATAGCATCCATAGTCATACAGTAGGCTATGGTGAATTTGTGAGCAATCAACATAAACCTTATTAGCAGTATTATAAAGATTCCCCAAAACTTCATAAATCACATTTCAAGGGAAGCTCATGTATCATTAAGGGCTCCCCCAGCTCCCCTGTGGTTCGCACCATGCCCGGTGCCAGCACTTGCCATGTTCACCTTATTGTCCAAATATGGACACTTTTAACTCAAAAAAGGCCAATATGGTGATCATCAGAGTGAGCCTGTTTACATGCATAGAAAAATCTGATCATTCTGATTTCTTGAGGTACCAGATTATTCAAGTGAATATATAAACAGCTAAATCTGATATGCTGTATATATCTAATTAGGAGAAATCAGATGAACACACCTAGATTTAAACATCTGCTATAATGTAAACATATCTTGCAAGGATGGATTCATATCAGAATATCCTTTTTGCATGTTTACTGGAATATTGAAGTACAAAAGAGGGCTTTTTCAGGTTAATCTATGGCAATTGTTCTTCCATTAGAGTACAAATATAACAGTAGCTGCTCAGGAAAGCGTATTCCCAGGAGGGTACAGTGCACCAATGGCTCGATCAAGGGTTAAATTCAAACTTTATTGAAACAGCCCTGACTTTGGTACATATCTAACATGAGTATACGTTAGTTTTTAGGCCCTTTAGCCCACTGGGCTTCAACCAGTGTCGGCATCGCCTTCTGCTATGCACTTTTCCCCTCCTCCTTCAAAGACTTCTTTTGGTGTTTTATTGAAGAGGGTACAGCTGTTGCAAGTGGTATTTTTTCAATGTCTTCACCATCTGCTATTTTGAGATTCTTCATGCTGTTCATAAAAAGTAATGCAGTCCCCTTCCTGTTATGATTAAGAGTGTTAGTATGGGAGAGGAGACTTTTATTTAGCTCTGAACTGAGCCTCTAAGGAGGTCTTTCCAGGCTTTGCTCTGAGACCGTTGAGCTCTAACAAGACTAAAAGTCGTTGGGATTAGGATATTTCCCGCTCAACCCTAGTCCTCTTTGCAGTATTTCAAACAAACCACTGATGTGGCTGATATAAACCAAAACTAGGCCAGAAATGTATTTGTACTCTTCAAATACACAAAAAAAATCGAAGACTTTAGTGTGACCATTTGAGATTTACTAACTAACACAGGGGACATGTACCACAGAAAATGAAAGGAAGAAATAGTTGTCAGGCTTTATATCCCCTAAATTAGGCAGAAGAAACAGCTACCAGGGGGATTTTATATCAAAATAAAATGTATGACTGCACCAAAATACAAACTAACAAGATAACTAACATGATAACTGAGACTGGTCGGGTTAAACTCTTGAATCAATAATAAGAGAACAACATGGATGCATTTTTTTTGTAGGTTCTTACAAACTTGAAGACATTTTAAAGTCCCACAGCAGGAAACATCTTTTTATCAGAAATAAATGAATCCTACAGCGCCTAAACTTTGCAACTATTCATCCAAGTTACCAATGTGAATGCTCACAGCTTGTAACCATGGTAATTTTCATCCATCACTGCCTTCTATTGCGTAAGATGGCAGCGTCGCCTTTTGACGACCGCCTCTATATTTGCACAGTAAACTAAATGTATATGTGTGGGAGTTTTGTGTGTGTGCGACTGTGAAGGTCTTTCACAAAAAAGTGTGGATTCTTAGTGTAAAGGCTGAGTCACTGTTGTCGTCAGGCCCTGTGTGTCTGATTTTGCCCTATTTGCTGAATTCAGTTTTTCATTATGCTCTCTTTTTTGCTTCTCTCTCTCTCATTGTTGTTTATGCTCCTTGTATAATCTTCCCCCATCGTCCCTTTGCGTGCAGGTATGTATTCGAGAGCGTGGGCAACAAGCGGACACTCACTATCAACAAGTGCAACCTGTCGGATGACGCAGTATACGAGTGCGTGGTTGGGGAGGAGAAGAGCTTCACCGAGCTTTTTGTCAAAGGTATACGAGTCACTGTCTTTGGAGGAATCCGTCTTTCAGGAGGGAGAGCTTTTTCTGCTCGGCTTAGCGAATACTGTCATTTGTGCGTTGAGAGACTTGTCAGCACTGTTCCCTTATGTGCCTGTTTGTATCAGTGCTTTCTGTGTCACACACTGCAACATGCAGCATTCTGTTGTCTGCTCACTCATTTTTAATGGGAGCATGGCGAGGAAATTACCGTCTGTATTGTTTATTTCCAAGTATCTTTGTTGCATGTACAAATATGCTGACATACATAGAGTTTGAGGGATTTATGTCATTTTTAAGTACTTTAATAGTTTATGATTCTGAGAAATATTCAGGGTTTCTTGTAGAATATGGGAGTAGCTTATGATAGAGGCATTATATTATATTACATTATATTGTATTATATCAGCAGGGCCTATGTAATCAAGCTAACCACTTCATGTCTGTCATGTCTCTTCAGTGTCTGTTCTAACAGATGTAATTGGGTCTTCTGCATCTATTTTAGTCTTGAGCTTTTCTCTGTGTGCTCACTGCTGCCCATTCTGCTTTTTCTCTATCATAAGCCCAATTTAAGGGCAGGATGTTCAGCACAGACACCAATCCCATGCAGCTAAATTGTTTGTCTGCGTGTGCAAACAATCTGTGTCCATGAAAATATAATCCATGCAACTGTTTTTTTTTATAAACAGGTACAGCAGTGCTTTTCACTGTTGATTCATCTTGGCATTAGTGAGGGCAGTGGGGAGTTTGGCAGATGACAGCCAGTCAAAACTAGCAATCACAGGGTATTGCATTGTGGTATGATGCGATTCTCTGGTGAACAAGTTTCCCACAAACACAACATCAAAAGGTTGCGCTTACAGAGATTTGTGAAATGAGTGAGATGTAAGTGCATGTGGAATTTGTGTACAAGCAATAATCAGTTGATTTTATTGTAGAAATGATTTTCTCAACCTGGTGAGACATAAGTATGTAAGGTATATGTGAAGATGACAGGAAATGTTTCCACACAATTTTTCTTTTTCTTTTTTTTTTTACTGCCTTGGATTTTATTCAAACTGTTGGTAGCAATCAGAACTCACTTTTCATCAAGTTACACTAGCAGCCAACAGTATGGAGACACTTTTTCAATAAAACCAATGGGTAAGTGTGTCCAAACGTCTGACTGGTGTATAATGAAATGAAATATATTCTTTTTATGCTTATCAGAAAAGTTAGAGAAAGAAACTATAGTAGAAAGAATCTCACAAAAAACTCTGCTGACTGGAAAATGATGAGGGACGAGTTCTTGTTGTGCACTTAATTTCCTTTAAGCTTTTTACACATTTTGGGGGAAATGGGTAGGCTATATACAATAGAAAAAGGATGAGAAAAAAAAAGTTGACTAAATTTGATACTAATATGCAACCCTCCAGAAAATTCTACAATATTCAATTGAAATTATATTAATATAGGAGGATGTTTTTTTGTTTTTTTTCTCCCCCCATTCTTTTACCCTTTAAAGATTCAAAAAAATAGTAAACAGGTCAAATCAATTCCAACAAAAGAAGGTTAACTGATTCAGACAGGAAAGCTGCACACCAGTAGTTTTCATCTCAAGAATATTTACCATTTTTTCTCTAGTATTGTCGTTGAAGTCACAATAATTGTGATCTTAGCTGCTTTTGTACTGAATCTGAATAAATGACTAAATGTTTTCAGCCATGAGCCATTTTAAAAAGGAAATGGTTGAAATGTAGTAAGTTAGTGCCAAAAAATGTACAAAGCAGGCTAGCTAGCTACCTTAGCTAGCCTGCTTTGTAAACCTTTTTTTTTTTATCCCAAAATTAGGTAATAGTTGCTAATTTATACTGTTGTAGCTAAAGCTAGTGTAAAATATTTCCAAGAGACCGACTCACAAAAAATTGTAAAATTTAACAATGTTAAGAAATGTGGTTCTAAACCTATAAAGTAGCTAACATGTTGTAAAAATGGCTAGCTGTTCAGTCATTAAACCACAAACTGGCTCCCTGTGACCCCAGATTGAATTATAATGGAATAATTCCACAACTTACTATTAATACAGCTATAGTATATCATAAAATGCTTTTCGTTGTAATAACTTAACACATTTCTGAAACACTTTAAATCAACATGATCTCTAAATAAGTATTTTTCCTGCTAGAATGAATAAAAGGAAATATTAAATCCATTTGCTTATTTCAAAATATGTATACACATGCTTTATAATAAAGGTGCTGCTTACACTCCAAAGTACATGGATGTGTCTAAAAAAATAAATGAAAAAAAGACAACATTAAAAAATCAAAATCATGCAATATGGAGCTAGACATATATATTAAGTATTTAAAAATGTGACCGAGCTGTCACAGAGATGAATTCAGAGAAGCTGAAAGATTGGACAGATGGGAAAATAACAAGCAAACAACTGAGCCAAACCAACCCACAAGTTAAGTTTCAACCACCGACACCATGGCTCAGCATGAGCGATCGATGTGTTTACAGTACCCCTTACTACCCCGTATTTGGACCCAGCATGATAGTCATTTCTCTCTTAAGTCATTTTACCACTGTGCAGAATTTCAAGTGTGGCTTGCACCCTCATCTCTGAACGGGTTGCATGTGTTCACCGTCTGTTTCTAAAATAAATCATTTATATTTTTGGTTTTCAAATGAACAAACCACAAGTTGCACAGAAGACAGCAAACTCATGGCATAAAACCTTCGCGAGGCCTGCAGTCATATCGTTCATGTTTCTGTGGCGCTGTGACTGTTGCTCAGAGTTTGTGGGCTCACCAGCTGAGGGAGTAGAGATGTCTGGAGGGGGACTGGATGCTGACGATGACAAATAGCTGAGGCTAGCAGAGCATCAAGCATCACACCATGTGGTTACACAATGTGACTCCCACCACCTCAGGAGACTAGAGGTACCTTCCACCTCTACAAGGTAGATGTGTTTGGGGGCTTTGATAAGGACTTCAGGAGTATATAGTGATGTTATTCAAGTGCAAATTAAGGTTTATATGTTCTCTCTGTCATTCTCGTGAGAACAAAAGTTTGAAAGTGGAAGACATGACTAATGTCAACATCACTTAAGGAATGCAAATATTTAATACCCCCCCGTCTGTTGGGCGATTTTAATTACATCAGCAGTGTCATTGTGGAAATTAAGCTTTTTCATGCATCATGTTCACAAATTTATGCGTTTTTAATGAATGACTCACTGTCCAATTGTCCTCAGAGCCTCCAATCACCATCACCAAACTGCTGGACGATGTTCATACTGTGGTGGGTGAGAAGGTGGAATTTGAAGTGGAGGTGTCTGAGGAAGGAGCCAACGTCAAATGGTGAGTTGATGTGCTCTAGCAGTACGTTCAGTGAAATTAGCACTACTTCCCAAGCCATGAAACTATTCAAATCATATTAAGACCTAGCCTAATTAAAAAAGGTGTGCAAAAATCATAATACAATATGTAAAATAATTTAGAATAACTGAATAAAAATGACTAAAAGCAAACATCTGTCAAGATTAGTTAAAAGATTCTATTCTGCCTTCGCTGCGTCTCCAGGCAGCTAGGCAGACAGATAACTCTTCCAGATTTGAAACACGCAGTTGTCCTTTTGGTGGCTTTTTATTAGCATGTTTCTTGTAAACCAGATAAAACTGAGTAAACAAACAAGGACAAATCAATTTAAAACATGCATCTAGAAATTCACATATAAATCACAATCAAATTTACACTCATCACATCAAATGAAACCGACGAACTGAAACAAATGAGCTAGCCAACATGCTAATGCTAGCAGGCCAACATGCTCATCCTAGAGGCAAACATGCTAATGCTTGTGACAGCCATACTAATGCTTTGAGCAAACATGCTAATACTAATGGCAAACAGTTTTTTTACATCTTCAGAACCAAAAACAGATTGATTCCTCAACCTGACTGACTGTTCAAACAAGTATTTCCTTTGAATAACTTACAGACTGTGCTCAGCGTAGAAAGAAAGAGGGTCTTGACAGCAGGTGCAATCAACCAACAAACAGGATATTGGGATACTGACTCAACTTATTACTTCCTGTTTCCTCTGTCATCACAGCCCAGCATCAGCTAACATTACAAACACAGGCTCTGATCCCATTTTAGGAGCCTGAACAGATACAGTGCAGATTTTATACAAAATATAGAGAAAAGAAATGTCTTGACCTGGAATTTAATTTAATCGGGTAAAAGTTAAAGCTCCTCTGGCATTTTGTTCCACTAAACATTCTGCTACTGCTGCATGCAGCTGATATAATCAGAGACATCTTAGCCTATATAGAATCATGGAGGAATTTTATTTGTTCAATCACAGAAAATAAAAAGCAACACATGCACTCTAATGGGCCCGACACATGGGGGGGGGTTTCATGATCGCTTGCCCACCACAGGCCAAGCGATAGGCGACATTGGTGCATGTGAAATTTTGTGCTCGTCCACGTAGACGTGCACGTTCACAAGCTGAAAAATGTTCAGCTTTTGTTGTTTTCGCTTCCCGAGTGTTCGGTTTCACCTGGGTGGCAACGTGTTTCGCCTGTCGCTGTCGATTGTCGCTCCCAGTGTGTCGAGCCCATAACATTTTCTTCTCTATCATACACAGACCTACATGAACAAAAAATCATTTGAATAAGATATCAGAACAATAATTAACTTAAATAGACCACACAAATAAAGCAGCTGTCTGCAGTTTGCAACCTTCACTGTTTACCAGTGTTCTTCTCTGTCGCTTTGCTGTTTAATGTCATGTACCTTTAATTTTTATTTGAAAACAAAATCCCCAAGGTGTTTAGCAAAAATAGAAAATGAAAGGGTTTAAAAGTTACTTTAACAACCACAAAAATCAAGCAAATGAAGTTAATGCTGTTTTGAGTGGCTCACAACAGTTTTCCACAGAAAGAAACTTTCTACTGATCCATTCGATAACACACCACAAATGGTTGGTATGGTTGGCTACGTAGATCCAAAAATTGCAGTGCAGCGCCGCCTTGCATGGATGGTCACTGAAGGAATCAATGCAAAATCATCTCAAATAGTAACGAAATACATTTGGAAAATGTAATGTAATAAGTGATTAAATGCACCATGCTGACAATCTAATTCTATCATTTTAGTTTAAGAATCATCAGGAACCTGGAAGATAAAATACAACTTGAAAGGATTATTTTATCAGGGTTCCCTAGTGTCTCAGTTGAGTGTTTTCAAGGGAGCCGAGCTCCCATTACCTCCCCTGTAATTCCAGCCATGCTTGCGACAGCGTATGAGCCTTGAAATCACGTAGACTGTCCTCTTTGGAAAGCAGTTTTTATGACCAAATGGCACCAATATGACTGCAATCACATTTATATTTTAAATGGAAAATTCAGTTTCATTCTGAATGCAGTGCCTAAAGTAATGTTTGACAAACTACAGCATCGTTTTTATTAGTACAAAAGCCCTCATATCCCTGAGAGATGTGCGAGGAATCCTGTTTATCATAGCCAGACTCTCTTTGTGTTAGCCGGCCTAATCAGACATGCAGCTTTGGTGGTTGACATCATCCTATAGTCCAAAAAATAAAAAGGTTCCAATGTGTTCCAATTAAAATAGGTTCCAATGTGTGTGTTTGTGCACTGATTAGTTAGAATAACATTACTAATAATGAAAATGATGAAAGTGTTTTCTTTTTTTAGGGATGTCCAGACTGTAACTAGAACTTTTATTTGCATATTTAAGTGGTAACTGCATATTTCTAATCAGGGCCGGTTCTAGCTGACTAAGATTAAAGATGGGTTGGCATATTATGGTTCTAGTAAATATATTACATATTATACTATTGCTATATCATGTTATATATTATATTATATTCAATATTAGGCTTTAGCTATATAATATACAATTAAAAAATATTAGGCTATATATTATAGTTACACTTTATTCTATATTAGGCTTAGGCTACTTTACATGATATTCTATGTAAGTTATTTCATAGTTGTATTATTTTCAGTATTAGGCTTATGCTATATAATATATCATACTATTGTTATATCATATTAGGCTATTCATTGTAGTTGCACTCTATTCTGTATTAGGCTTTAGCTATATGATATTAAGTTATACTCTTGTTATATTATCTTCATGCTAAGCCTTCTACAACATCAGTCTTTGACTTTTTTGGGCAAATATTTACACAAATTCATCCATGAACAAGTTTTTCCTAAATGTTTTTTCAAGTGCCATTACCACCAAATTTCTGACAACAAGCATGACTGCAATTGGATGAAAAATTCAGGCTATCTACAGCATGCCCAATAAAAAGTGTGGATATGTCCCGCTATGTTATATACCATTTAATTGGACGACTAGCTACGTCACGTTTGTTTCCTTGTATTTTTATTAGGTCGGCAGGCGCTCTGTTTGGGTGGGCACTTCCCACCCTTGCCCAACCGTAGCCGGCCCTGTTTCTAATTGACATTGATTTATACGGCTGCTCCCTTTTCTTTTCTTTTTCTGTATAAAACCAACGGATCAGTCAGGTGTGGCCTACTCCAGTAGAGAGGAGGTTGTTGTAATGGAAAGCTGTTAGGGATATAAAAAAAGTTATCACAGCAAAAAGCAGCAGTTATGCTGCAAACAAGGCAACAGAAAAGAGTGTTGGGCAGAAAATAGTTGATTGTGCAAATAAGTAAGTTGATATAGGCTATTTATTTTAACAATGTCTGCACTCTCAGTGCCTGCCAGTTAATTGTAACATAACAACTGCACATTAAAGCACTTGAACTTTAGACATTAAAAATTAAGTTAATTAAAGTCTGACGCTGCACTTTAATGGAGGATATGTGGAAATCCCTTCATGGTGAAATTAATTCAGCTCATTGAATTTTATCTATGATACCGGTGGACTAATCAGTTCTCTGTTCTATGTTCTAACAACAGCAGTGTGAAGTAGTCTTGGCCACGTATTAGGACCACAAAAATCTACGAGATATGCATTTTCTGCTTCATCAGCTGAATCCATAATGTCTCTGTGGTAATATAACACACAGTTTGTGCTTCTGTAACTATGCAACTTCATGCAATGGTTGCATGGTTCAATAAGTTTGCCGTTATGAAAAGAATAAGCACAAGTGAGGCTCCGCTTGTTGCCAAAACTGTGAGCATAACCTCTTCTGGAGAAGGTTAAGCATAAATAGTTATGAAGATCTTGCCAGTTTTAAAAGAGAGCAGCCTCTTGGCATGTACGACTCTAGCTTTAGGTTCAACACACCTCACTAATCTCTGAAGTCACGCAGAACGTTGCTGACATGTCAATCAGCAGCTTTTCCTCTTTTCTCTGTGAAGTTTAATTGATGCATGCATGTTTTTCTCCACAGGATGAAAGATGGAGTTGAGCTGAATAGAGATACGGCAGGTTCAAAGTACAGGTTCAAAAAGGATGGAAAAAGGCACGTTTTGATCATAAATGAAGCAACTAAAGAGGATATTGGAATGTACTACGCCTTCACCAACGGGGGAGAGTCGAAGGCTGAACTGGAGGTTGAAGGTACTTTGCTCTTTGGCATGAATTTATTTTAAGTAACTATGTTAATTACAAATATATTGGGAAGCACATAAAACAAACAAAAAAGATCTAAAATTCTATGACTTGATATAAAGGCTGTATGCCTCAACAAATAGTGTCTACTGTCTTTAAATCCCTGCTTTTAGCCGGCACTGTAAACTCAAAATGCATTGAGCTGCTGCTTAACATTGACTAGAATCAAATTCCCTCTCTAGTTAGGAATTTAAAGAAAATGTAATCAGTACATGTTGATGTTTTCCATTTTGACAAGCATGAAAAGCAATAAATTAGTCATTACTCATGTCATAATTAATATTACTTCATTAATCCCTTGTATCAGAAGTTCATCACGCTATCCGTCACACTAATTTTCTTTTACACCTCAAACACTGATATCTGGCTTTAGCTATCAAGCTCTCTCAGTTGCTGCTACTTGCAAACCAGATGAGTCTCCTAATTGATTATAGTGTGAGGAAAAGTCTAAATGCTAAGATTATATAGGACGTCGTAGACTGTTTAGTCACATTCACTGTGAATCTGATGAATAAAAATGTGAAACAGCAGCTGTATGGTTAAATAATCTGTGCTGTCCATCCAAACCAGATTGCAGAATCCCATCACCTTCCTACTGGATGTCATATTGTCATCTGTAGGAAAATTGATGACAATATTACACTATTTTTTTTTTTCTGGAGACCAATATCTCAAGCAATAACAATAATAGCTGATGACATAAGCTATAAAATAAAGTTTCTTTAAAAGGATTGTTTCTGGATTTTTTAGAATATGCTAATTTGACGTCATGTTGAAAGCTTGATGAGTTCAAAGGGTAATGTTACTCTCCTGTCTGTATGGTAATTTCAAACCACCATCAAAAGCCAGCAAGCTTTAAATACGTGCCAAGCAATGATAAATAGATGATCTGAGTAACAGCGCTCAAAGGAAATGTGACAAAAGCAACTGAAAATAATCACTTTACTACATATTTGACTTATTTGATAGCTAGCTTTGTAAAGACATCTGATTGGTTTCTGTTTCACATTTTAAATATTCATAGTCATGAGTGCAGATGTTATCTGTTCTAAAAAAAAAGATGTGATCTTTCGCTTCATCTTGGGTCACCTTCTTCATCCTCATCCACTGTGTATGTGTTTTTTCTGTTCATATGGATCTTAAAATGTGTGCAAATATGATAATCAAAATGAAGTAGAATGGACTAACACGCAACATAATGCAGTTGGAGCTCTATTAACTGCTGCATGTGCAGGCTTAAGTAGACTCAGCTGAGCTGTGTTGTGCCACACAGTGGTCCAATTGAATTGCCAGATTGAGCTGAAACTATTACACAAATTTTCTGTGTATGTAACCACAGACGCGATGGAAGAAATGGTTAGAAAAGCATTAAGTAGGAAAAATAATGCCAACTGTCAGATTCCTCTAAGAAGCAGATGACTGGCCAAATGAAGACCTGCGTGAGTCTGTCGGTCGGTGTGACAAAATGCAACACAGAAAATTAAATATAAATGTTGCCAGGCCTGACCCAGTAAAATTGCAGTCACAAATTGCTACAGAAAAGCAGCAGGATGCTAATCCACACATGATCCTGACACGTTTGGTTTCATGGGGACCAGTGCATGTCTGAAAAAGGCTAAAAACTATCTGTTTATTGAACTTCTAAGCTGTCTTAAAACCACATACCTGGTATAAAAATCCAGAGG
>JAPMNP010625034.1:0-12577 GCA_029874935.1 Atherina boyeri
CTCCACTAGTTTGACCTCCTTGCTACAGAACTGAGGATCAGCAGGCCATTGATTGGCCTGACAAACACACTGGCCCTTTGCTGACCTTTGAGATGGGGAGCTCTTTCCTGTGGGAGAATGCATACAGACAACCAGATGCATCCAGGGCAAGCTTTGATGTGTCTGATCTGGAATGGTTAGCATCACTGGAATGGATGCTCATCAGCGACACAGGCTAAATGTAGAATGTTGCCATTTTACATTTGTAGAAACAATGGACACATAACATATCATCTAAATATTTATTCGTAAACACTCTAGAATGAATAATGAGGTTAGATGGGTTGATGTTGTCATAGAGACCCACGTTCAACCTCAAGGTGACAGCGATGCTTTTTCACTTAGACACAAATCTTTTGTTGGTCTTGAAATAGAACATGTTCTTTCTTTCTTTCTTTCTTTCTTTCTTTCTTTCTTTCTTTCTTTCTTTCTTTCTTTCTTTCTTTCTTTCTTTCTTTCTTTCTTTCTTTCTTTCTTTCTTTCTTTCTTTCTTTCTTTCTTTCTTTCTTTCTTTCTTTCTTTCTTTCTTCCTTTCTAAACTGGGTTAAACTCAAATACTTGGTTAGGTTTCAAAACTGCATCAGAGCAACTGATTTATGACTAAAAGTTAAAATTTTGAAGATTTATCATCAAATATTATCATCTTTTCAACCACAAAGATCTGCATGCACATCTGTGCTATGCTGTGATCCTTCTGTCAATCAAAATGTGCAACTGTGATATCATGAGGTGACTATTATAAAAACAAGTTATATGTACCATGTCTAACAGCACCGCCCGGAGTAAAATGACGTCACACTCAATCAAGCATGTTGACAAGTTCAAATTCATGCTGTTATTTATCTATATATCTAATTATTGTAATTATCTAAGCAGAGACAAGAATACGATACACACATTATTTGATGATGTTACAAGTGGTTTGCTAACAATTAGTTTGATACTTCTTATGACTGGTTGAGGCTTAGCATTTACAAACACAAACATATTTTCCAAAGTCTTAATAATGTGGAGGATTTTACCATAATTCTAATTAATCTGAACTAAACCAATCAATATCTATTAATGATGAAGTTAATAATTAATTTATAATACTAAATACTGTGATACTGTTTAATCAATATAATATCATATGATATAGAGAATTAATCTTTTTTCTGCTGTTAAAACTAAAAAGTGAAAAGGAGCCTTCTGCCACCACAAGCTTCCAACAGCTAAGGATATCAGTATAGTTTGAAATAAAAAAAACAAAAAACAGTCTGGTCTAATTTCTTTCCTCCTTTTTTTTGCTTCCTTTCTTTTTTCAGAAGGGTGGGGGAGGGGTAAGAATTTGTGGATTTGCTTTAAACAGCTTCAGAAATTGTTAAGGCAGGCACAATCCTCTCTTCATAGACCCATGAATTAATCTTCAAATACTAAACTTATGCACATACACACATAAACCCATATCAAACACACACATAAACTCAAAGCAGCACACCATCTAGACACTGCCCTAAAACAGAAATCAATTTTCATTGGAGACTAATTGATTGAAAATGCACACCATAATTAGAATGTAAATTACCAGACGTTAGGAGGTAAGAGCAGAAAAGATTTTACACAGCAGAAGTGAAAAATTATATCCATATCCAATCTGACGAGCAGATATTTCTTTAAATTCTTTGAAGGGTGTGATATATAATTATACTAAAAGAGACTGGAGGACTAATAATCTCTCGCAGATTACTGAGGAAATATTGAATTGAAGGGAACAAATTAGATGGCGACTCCTGAATTCTTATAAAAACTCATCTGTGGTAACATGAGAATTGGCTGCAATGGACTGCATACACGTTTAAGACTTTTTACTGGGCCTTATTGATTTGGTTCTACACCAGTGAGGCCTGCAATGCTGGCTAATGCTATTGACGAGCCATCAGTCTTGTCCAGAAGTGTGGAGGCATGCAGCTCTTTTTCCAAGACCAACCAAGGAAGGAGAGAGGACGAGGAGAAAAGAAAGAGAGGGGAAAAACATCAATGGACAGTGATGGAGAGTAGGGAGGAGGGCGAAGATGCAAGCACAGCAGACAGACTCAGACCCCTGTCCATGGTTTGGGAACACTAAATTAGAAAAAAGACAAAAGGGATGAGAAAGGGAGAAACTGTAAACAGCTGCATCGATCCAACTAGAGTTGGGCAAATCAAACCATTACAGCCAGATTCTCATGCCCCACAGCTGAGAGAGATAGTGGGAATACCTAAACATCCCTGGTGAAGACGAAAGTTTGCACCAAACCATACACAATATTTTGAAGAAATCCTGGATTTACTATTGCTTTAGTTTTCTTCGCCGACTAAATAAAAAAAAGAAATGCAGTAGGGACAGGAAGGGGTTAACTCAGAAGAGGATGGAAGAAAGGATGAAAAAAGCCCTCTGGCAACCCAGGGACAGAGGGAACGCTGAACTCATCACAAACCCCTCTCCTGGCGTCCGCCAGCACATAATGACCCCAACAAGACGGGAATCCCTTTTAATTAAAGTGAAGGGAGATCAGTTAAGCAGATGGTTGCCGACAAATATTAGGGGAAATAGAATGTTTAATGGTCTGTGCACTTATCACAGGCTATTTTCCACACCCAGCCCCAAACTGATAAACAGGACAGGACCTTGTTAATCAACCTTACAACCTTTAAAGCCCAAGATAAGAGAATAATTCGGGATCTTTGTAAATTAGCTTGAGATGCGGCTAAGACTCTAGCCCCTCATGTGCTCAGGGCCAGGCTGTTGAAGAAGGAGAAGAATTTCTATCAGTGTAATAGCCTTGTGCCATGGTGAAAAAGTTTGGGGGGGTACCTTTCTTTTTTCCTGGGGATAGAGATATTTTTTCCAGTATTTTTCTGAGTTTTTATTCCCTCTGTGGTTTGACCCCATGCCACTACCCTACTGCGCTCTTATCATTGACACAGGAGAGTCACCTGCCTGTGTGGAAATAATCTAAACAGAGAAGCGAGGAATCTGCAGCCTGTGCCGATGGCGTGCATGAGCAGGTTAACGGGTCCTCGACCCTCTAAATCACACAGATAGGCGAGCAATGTGTTTATTTTGCAGATGATGGATAGAAGAAGGAGGGATTATCAACAACAGTAGCAGCTGTGAGAGCAGGAGCAGAAAGTTCTGCTGTTAAAAGCCTTTAATGGGATTTATTTTGTCTTCAAATAGTAAACTCATTATTCTAATAACACTGCAACCTTTTTTTAATGTCGCTGAATTTTTGTCTTAAAATTCTGCCTCATTATGTGTGAGATCAGAGGGCAAATAAATGGCACATTTGGCAAATACAGGATTTTTCCTATTTGCAGTCTTTGGTCAGGGTTCTATGATAAATGGGTGATGATTTTCTGTTTTTAATGAAACCAACTAGAACATTTGTGACAAACAAAGCTTGTAGATGTACAATTACTGATGTTAGATTTGGTGGGTTAATATTATTAGAAAAACATGTTAAGCAACACAATAGAAGGGGGAAAAAAAGCTTTTTAAATCTAGTTTAATCTTCAAATCTGCTTCATGAAATGAGGTTCATAGGACAAAGTTACATCTGTTTGGATTTTCAAAAAGAATCACTTTTTCTTTTCAATATACTTGGTTTTGTTCATACTAATTCTAGACATCTTGGCCACAGATATAAGAGCATTAAAGGTACAAAAACAACAACAAACAAAACAAAAACAAAACAACATACAGTACAGAGTATGGCTTGCTGAATATTTGCTCTCCATAGTAACTGTACATACTGTATGTTTTTCAAATGCAAATTTCCCTATAGCAAATGACGCCCCTTCTTATATGAAAAACATTGGCTGAACTGATCTACACCTCTTCCCACCTCTTCTCACTTTATTTTGTAGCACGCACTGCAGAACTACAGTATACTTCAATTAGCCAACTTTCAAACCATTTCTACTCTTTTTTTGTTAGATTAGCTTTGTTGCTGTTCTCGGCTCTGTTGTTTCCTTCCTGGGTTCTTGGAAAAGGGACACCGGATAAAAGGTAATTACATAGAGAAATGCAGACATTTATCAGTGCTTGTGGTTTGAGACCTTAAATGTTCCTGCTGACAATTTTCCCTTATAGTAGGCCACTGTGGAGCTTGCAAGTTCTGTTCGGCTTGAAGGCTCAGAGTGCTGCCATATGTTGGACCTCAGCGGTGCCAGCAGCAAATGTGCTGAACAGTGCGACTCAAACCGTGAAGTAGAGCCTTGGTAGAGGGTGTGTGCATGGGCTACTTGCATGAGTGGAGAGGTAAGCAGTTAGCAAAAAGGAAAAAGAAATTGTATGAATTTAGTTTAAATGCCCAAACTTGTGTCTACCTGTGTTTGTCTGTCAAGCGTCAGCTCAGGATCTATTTGCCTATTTCTTTCACACACATGCATACTTATATCAGTCTGAATAGCCATGGAGAACATCCCAGACTGCAATGGGTCACACCTGGTTATGCTTCTTCCTTGTCTTCGCTCTCACTCTGCTCCCCGGTTCCCACACCGGAGGCATCTGGAACCTATTGGCAGCAGAGTCACAACGAGCCATAAAGCCCTCAAAGGCTCACAAACGCACTAGGGGTAGAACGTCAAACAATGTTGGCCCAACAGGCTGCCAACAGACACAACGCATCTTGAACCTGAACAAACCCCACTGCTCATTTTTTATCCTCGCTGTCTCTCTGTATGTCTCTCTAAACTATTCCTATCACTCACAAACACCACCTGGGAATGAGTCGAGGCAGAATTTAATGTTTTTACCCCTAAATGGAAGTGGTACTGGTTCTAAGGGAGCTAAATAGAGCTCAGGCGACCAAGACCGTGGAGAAACAGATACTGATGTGGCGAGAAACTTGCTGTCAAAATAGGCTGTAACAGAAACAGAACACTCCGCTGTGTTCACATCACTCGCTGGCTGAATTCATTTAGGTTTTTAATCAAATGTTGGCAGTCGCCATGCTCTGCACACAGTGTCACCATAGGGTTAATGATTGCTTAAGCCACCCGACAGATAATGTGATCTGTCCTGGAAAGGATCTCATGAGTGTGAGTGAGACCCATTGTCACACAGCCATCCTTTTAGACATAAGGGGNGTCACAGCCATGTAATGTTCTTATCGATTCTCCATATCTGTTACGGAGGCTTGGAAGCACGTCCCAAATTTGATATGCTTTTTAACAGAGGCCAAGTTCTCGAAACGGTGCAGCACAGATCAAAATGGAAAAATAACTACAAAGATGACAGCAGCAAGAACAAAGCTTTTGCAGCTGAGCAATTAAATAAAACTGAAGTTGGTTAGGTGTAGTTTGTCAGGCTGTTCTCTTGCACTCATTATATATAGCCTCCTTTCTTCCAGCCATTTCTCTCCTTTTTGATTTCTGTGGCATAAAAAATGTTGGCCAGTGTTTGAGCACAAAAATGTGTGTTGGAGCTTTTTCAAACCAGCATTTTATTGTTAACAAATGCTGCCTTTGATACTGGCTGAAATGGGTGATACTTCTCTCTGTTTGTTTGTGCTGGAGGTGAAAATGAGTTGCTAACATTTGAAAGGCAAGGCTCGTGAAATATAACAACACATACACATGTGCATACTCACACAAAAATGGGACTCTTTAATGTCGTGCAGGCGAAATGTTTTTCCACTCATTAGAGGGACTTTGAAGTGTGTGTCTGAAACCTTAGCTTGGGAAATCTGACAGAGACAAGATTGTGGTGTGCACTTTCTTCTCCAAGAACACCGCGATTCAAGGTAACATATCCACATCCTATTAGTCCGTGGTAAACTTACCAATTGGATACAGACAGACTGTGGTATTAAGCAGTGCAGAATTTGATCATGTGGCCCACGTCATAAAATACAGTAGGTTTACATGGGGAGTTAAATACAGCGCTGTCAAATGCAATTTCACCCCACAACTATGAACACAACAGGATTATTAAAGGGAAAAAATGGTGGGTGAGATGGTTCATAAGTTCTATGCTGGGCTCAAGTCCGATTGACTCCTGCGAGGGGTGGTGAAAAGGCTTGCCTCTTCACTGTCAGACCCCAGGGTGCTGTCCAAATTAACTGGGACGAGTGGATTGTTACAGGGATGACCCTTTCCCTATTCACCCGCTTCCTCCGCCGCATACAAACACATATACGCACTTTATCACACATACACACTCTGAACATCAACCACTAAGCTTCAATAAATCTGATAAGCCACCCTGGTGGCTTCAGTGGCCAATCGGTGAAGAGAACAACGTGGTCGGTATCAGGCAGCTGAAAAGCCCTCGTCAAGCGGGACTTCAAAGTGCTCCGAAGGGCCGCTCTCGCACCCCTGAAAACTGGCCAGTCTCTCAGCTCTCCCTTTTCTTACCCCCCACCCCACCCCACCCACATGCCTGGGTGATGTCATTATTGAAGTCTTTGGCATACCATCCGAAGAGTAAGTTACCATTGACAGGTTCAGAGCTTGGCTGGCTCACCCATGAGGATTCATGACTTTGAAGCTATTGGCCTTAAGCTGCAAATTATTCTTTTCAGGCTCTCTCTGTTCTACCTACAGGTTTAATCCACAGCCTTCTTTTCCTCAGTACACTCAAGCTCTACTAGAAAGCACCCAACTGCACCGCGCCCACTGGCCTGCGCACGCACGCACGCACACACACACACACACACATACACACACACACNCGCGCACACACACACACACACACACACACACATATACACCCACACACACACACACACACACACACATACACACACACACACACACACACACACACACACACAAACACACACACACACACACACACACACACACACACAACACACACACACAAACACACACACACACAAACACACACACACACGTAGAAGTATATCAACACACAGAGGCAGAGAGGGGCAAATGCAAACACACGCTCAGACTTTTTAATATATCTGGAAACATATACTGAATAGCCCGACTGCCTCCCTCCTCAGGACAGTAAAGTTAATAATACCAGCAAGGGAGAGCCGTACCAGGCTCCAGCAGCACCGGCAAATATCCTCTCAGCCCCAGCCCATCCATTGTTCACTCCCTTCATCAGCACTTAGTGGACATATGTGCAGTGCCAGCCCTCTCCATATGCCATGGCAGTCTGAAGACAAATGACCATGTCAGTGCAGTGGCTCGCCTGCATGTCTGATGCCACACAGGGGTGCAAGGTGGGTGTGGTAAGGGACAGAGACAGGAAGAAGACCAGAGCCAGTTAGGCTGGATGTGCAAAGCTGCCAGCCAGGGGTAAATAAGTTATCTAAACTGTAGACACATGTATTATCAAAACTAAATGTGGCTAATAAGGCTTTTGTGAGGAAAGAGAGGAGGGGAAAATCTTGAACAGAGGAATCGCACAGTCTATAGAGGTGCTGTAGCTTGTTATGATCCTTTAATTACACGTTTAAACTTTGTATTTTCTGAACACTGATCATGTTTTTAATGATGGGTGGAATAGCTGCGCCATACTAATGGAATTTAAAAACAAACCTCTCTTATTTGAATGAAAGTGGTTATTAGATCCCATTTTTCTTTAAAACCAGCATTTTTACTCATCCACTGAGGGAAGAATGTGAGAATTGGAATGGTACTTTCTTCAACTCCACTTCTCTGACCTGCAACAGAAAACAACCATGATTCTGTCCAAAGTTGAGCACTGCTCACTCCGCAAGTAAGCTGACAAATGGTTTGACCACCCCAAAAACCGTGCGGTTTACAGCTCTGAAGGAAGCAAAATAATTTAAATCTTTCTCATGTGTCTGCAAAATGCCACGACTGACTGAACCACAGAGCTAACAGACCCGGTGTCCTGCTTAAGGCTGACCCAAGCATAAGAAATGTAGCCAGGTGAAAGATTGTCAATCATACCACTAGTGTGGGCCTGCAGAAAGTAAATTACCATTTTCACCCCATTCCCATGTGACTACAAATCCACTAATGTGTCTTGTCCTCCTACAAAACAGATTTTGTTGGAGGACAAGTCATCACAAACTGTTTGGAAGCCACACAGGTTGTTTAGCGGTTCAATTAATTATGAACAGCTGAGGTATTTTAAGATTCTGTGCATATAATTTGCAACATAAAAGGCTAAGGCTTCAATGTTCAGAGATCACATTTCTCTATCACCCAAATTGGCAAGAGAAAAGCACTGTCCACGCTCATAAATACCGACATGAACATACTTTGTTTTGCCAAATAAAAAGATATATCTGCAGATTGTCCATTGTCTCGCATTACCTGTCTTGGCAGATTAATTAAAACTAACCAATCTGCTTGGAAAGTATGAAATCAATATGAACATGAATCATGATATGTCCACTGTGACGGTGACTTGGAGAAAAGTTGTCTCTCAAACAGAGATGTGGAGTTGACAGAGCGAGATTACATTTCCTCACAATACATCAGTCAAGTTGTCTGAATGATTTCATCGTGAGAAGAACAATCCACATTCTTTCCAACGAGATGAAATGACTATGACTGAAAGGTGGCTCTAATAATTCAGGAACACATGGGGTCAAGCCTGTCACACTTTAAATGTAAAGCTTGAGTTTCAAGTGTAACGCAATGACTCACACATCACCCCGGTGCTCCAAAAACAAAAATCTGTGTCCAGCTCTTACTGAAGAGAGAAAGATTGGAAGACGAGATGGGGGGGTTTGAGAGATGAGAGAAGGTGTGTGGAGAAAAGTAGGGAGGAATAGCAGTATTCCCAGGATAACAGGCTCTGGCGAAGGAACTGAGAGGTGTTTTGGCTTGTGTTACATTCAGGGAGAGTGCAACGTCTCCCAGAAGGAGGCTATAAAAAGACAAAAGAGGCAAGAGGCCATGTGGAGAGACTGTTTAAAGGGAGCAAACACCCACTCCGTAATCTTGCCAATGCCACCATTGCCATCACTGGGGAAGTGAAAGAATCGCCCGCTGAGACTGAGATCGCATAAATGCAACATTAAACTGTGATTAAAAACAGGCATATGCATCATATGAGAGCTGCTGAAGCCCAGGTTTTAACTTTACCAGGCATTGTGGCCATTTACATATGTGCCTGTACAAGAAGACAAACACCACATTACAACAAGCGCCTAACATTAAAGGGGGTATAGAAGATGTTTGCAGCAATTCAGAAAGCAGAGACCGTTACCGAGTTTTTGACAAAAGCGCATGCAAAAGACCAGCCTACTTGAGTCACAGCTCCCTCCCTGGCCACGCCTTTAAGACAACGTTAGCTATTAGCAAACACAATTGAGTGATTGATGGGCCAATAAACAAATAAAACGCGCCATGAGAGAAGAAATGATTGGCTAATGTTTTTTTAAGTCCCTTTACTTTAACAGCTGATGTATAATGATAACAATATTTTCAAAGCTTTTAATAAATCATATCTTATAGGGCAGTGAACTCAATTTAATCTGTTTTTTTTTTGCAATCTTTTTTTAATATTGCAAAAATTATTAAAAGAAACCTATTTTATAACACCTTTATTAATGGCAGTTTGCTAATGACAAATAGCCCCCCATGCAAGATGGTGATAAAGTTAAAGGGAACCAGCATATAGAAAGATGAGTTTGCATATGCTCTCATTTCTAATTGAGCAGCAAATGGTGCCGATAACATATGCAAAAAAAAACTGAAAAAGACATTAGTATCTCAAAGAGTAACTAAACATGGTCTGACACGCATCAAAGCTTATTCACATGCACAAAATTAAACAAGCCCACAGGGCTTAAGTCACAACTGTCAGTTCGATGGACATATGCACAAATATACATAAACAAATCCACACGGAACATATGGTGGTTTCACAGAAGGAGCTTTAAACATGCTCTCCTCCTGCCCACAAATATCTGAGCTATGAGGTAAAGCTCACTGTCCTTTGTGAACAACAGGCATGAAATGTAAGTCTGGATTTCTGATGCAACACAAATCAAAGTCAAATGAATCCAAAATCCCTCTCTGCTATGGTTTTACTCCTGTCATGGCCACTGTGGCCAATATGGTCAAAACATGGGAGACAGATTTGAGTGAAAAGGATGAGACATGTGAGAAACAGAGGGGAGAAAAGAGGACAAAGAAAAAAAAAAGGGGGGGGGCATGCCACATCCAATTCCCAATATTTACGTGTAAAATGTGCTCTGCAGTTCTTTCCCCTGGCGGGTCCATGGGAATGCAATCCACTGGCCCTTTGCCTGGTTAAATGTGTTCCCTATGTGTGGGCTCTCTAGCCCTCTGTGTTGTCTTCACCACAAAGCAAGGTGTAAGAGAAAGGTGCCTCTGGTTAAAAAGCTTTTTTCTACACTTACACATATGGTAGTAGAGAAAGAAAGAAAGGCAGAGATGGGGTGGGGCAAAACAGAAAAGCCATGGCTCTGTGGTTGAACCTGAGTGTGGGAGGTCCAGAAACACTCCCCCTCCTCCACCACCACTGCTATTAAATACCTTTGGAACATCCCGACTGGCTTTTAAACAGAGCTGCATAGGGTAACTGGTGGATATAGAGGAAACTAAGCATGCCCAGAAGGGGGGGATGTTGTGAATCGCTGGGTGTCCATGACCTGGCACTGCTCTAGCCCTCCAGCTCATTGTTCTAGGCCCAAGAAATCCTTTATAAGCCCATTACAGTGTGAATTTTACCAATCAAATTGGAGTGTCTAACTCTAACAAATGCTAGCATTAGATTTTATAGCTGCTTGAGCCCTCGTGGTGCAGGCCTTATGGACTATGTGGTCAAGCTGTTAGCCATTACATTTGACAGACATGCACACATTTCTACATCTGGCCCTCTGCAGCGATAACACACCAAGCCAATTACATGTTGTTGTTCTTTTTGACATATAATGTTTTTCGTAATCAGATAATTGCTCAACCCCTAAAAATCCCCCCAAACTGTTTCTTTTTGCCTGTGCTTGTGTATTGCTGCTGATTTATGCCAAAACTGCTTCATCAAAACACACGATGAAAAAGAGGAAGTTTTTTTCCCCCTACTTTTTAATATGTGTTTATAAGTTTGTGGTATTTAAGCAACATGTCTTTCAGGACTTTGCTAGCGTTACAAGTAAATACAAGACAGAAAGAAAAAAAATGACTGCAAACCCACAAATCAAAATTTTACATAGCCTGACTTTTAGAAGTGTGCACACATGCAGAGGAGATTTCCTAAAACACATTCTCCATGACAAGAATCTGTCAGTTTCTAAATACTTGCATGTGCAAACAGCCACAAAGTATGCTGAATGTGTCAAAAACCTTGATGAAGGGTGGAGATCTCCTGATTGAGCCATGTGGTTGCATATTATCCCTCAAATCAACCAGCATATGCTGTGCATTCACATCTGGCCACAACACTTAAATCTACACCACACCATGTCTTTGCCATTTAGCCCAAAATACTTCGCACCCTCTTAAGGGTATAAACATTATTGTTGGAAGACATAAAATTGAAATGTAATGTAATGGTCAGGGTGAAACCATGATCTGTCTTTAACTGCAGACCTTCCTTCTTCCCAGAACTTTTACTGCCTGAAATATTAAGCGTTTATTGAGAATATCTGCAGAAACCCCAGGAATTGAGCTTTCTATGATTAGAACATTTCCTCAAAATGAAATATGGTCCTTCCATATCAGTGTTGATTCGCTTGCGATGTAGTGTGCCCAAATAAAAAAAAATGTTCTTTAAAAGTGTATGTAAGAATATAACAGATCCTTTTTTTTTAAAAAAAAAGTGCATAAATTCTGCCATGTACCCGTCCTCTCATTAGGAGCAAATACCATCTGTACATAAAGCTACCCAGTGGCTGGGATAATTGTACAGCTAATTGTCATGTGGTGTCTGTAGGTTGCCAGGAATAGACAGTGCCATGTGGCCTGGTGTCTTGGGGTTTGTTTCTGGCCTTGATAACTTGATAGGGAGGATGGGAGGGCATTGGTCTCCCAGAATTGAATTAAACAGTAAATACTGTTTGTGTTTTTGTCACGATTTCCTGTTTGTTAGTAGTCCCATTAGGGGTTTATCTTGGAGCAATTTCTCTCTCACACACACCCAACGCCTCTGTCTAGCTTTGCCCTCACTGTATTTCCAATACACACACACGTACAGAAAAGATAGTGTCTATTTTGCGCTCTACAGATGAAACGCATTAGTGAATGCATGGCAAGGGACACAGAGGGAGGGGTAAAAAAGCTGCCTTCAGTTCCAACGACATCAGCATTTTTCGCAAATTTGCAATTAGTCTTAAGGGCCAGTGTAAATTAGGTCTCCTGACAAATGAGCTATCGGGACAGGACATGAAGTTTCAATAAATCTGAGAGGCTGCTCAGGGCAATAGTGTCCTCTTACTCTACAGTATCAGGAGAGATTCCCGATAGTCAGGGGGATAAGCCGAGAGAGGAGCGCTCACCAAAGGGAGTCATGCTTTCCAGCTCTTGCCTCTCTTCTTTTTAAGCTCAATAACATAGAATATTCCATTGAAAAGTATTCTATGACGTAGATGGGGGG
>JAPMNP010625078.1:0-14376 GCA_029874935.1 Atherina boyeri
TTCCTTTATACTTATCGAAATCGTTCTTCACAAATGTGGATAAACTGATATCGAGATTTCTATGGAATAAAAAAAAACCTAGAATAAGGAAACATATCCTACTGCAACATCGTCTACATGGTGGGTTATCGCTTCCTAATTTTCAGTATTATTATTGGGCTGCCAACATAAGGGCTATGCTGTACTGGAAGGAATCACAATTTAACAGTTCAACCTCAAAATGGTTGCAAATGGAAAACTCATCTTGTCCTCATTCTTCTCTATATCCATTGTTTTGTTCAAAACTCCCTTTCTCTGAGTCTACATCGAAATATACCTCAAATCAAATTGTAAAGCACTCTCTTAAAATTTGGACACAGTTCAGAGGAACATTTTCCCCCAAAAACCTGCCAAAATGTGCACCTATTGATAGAAATCATCAATTTTTACCGTCAATCACCGATAAAGCTTTTACTGAATGGAGCAGA
The DNA here is from genome assembly GCA_029874935.1 of Atherina boyeri. Classification (NCBI taxonomy): domain Eukaryota; kingdom Metazoa; phylum Chordata; class Actinopteri; order Atheriniformes; family Atherinidae; genus Atherina; species Atherina boyeri. The sequence goes on from JAPMNP010625078.1 coordinate 468, forward strand.
AGAGGGATTGTTGCAGTAGAAGATCTATTCATTGATGACACGTTTGCATCCTTTGATGAACTTGTGTTAAAATTCAATATTCCTAGCTCCCATTTTTTTAGATTCCTGCAGCTTCGAAGCTTTATCTCAGCATCGTTTACCCTGGTAAACATATAAACCATGTGCATTAATGACCACTGTTGTTTAGCTATTTGCTAGTTGTGTTATGCATACTGTATAAGTGGACTTATGCATGAATGTACAAACCTTTTATGTCATGGTTGTTGTTTACTCCAATGTAATTTTTCTCTTTGTGTGCCTCTTAGGATTGCTAGCTTGCTTTCCGGCTGAGGCTGGGGGATGTTCCTATTTTGTGTCTCTTAACAAGTGTAGCAGTTGGCTGCTTGGTGTATCCCTCCCTTTTGTCTCTCAACTCCCGCTTTCTCTCTCAATCCCTGTCCACCCTCTATCTTCTCTTCACTTTATTTTTCAGTCAGGTCCGACAATACTATGTTAAGTGAATCCACAAACAAGCATAAAAAATAAAACTAAATAAAATTAGCTTAATTTAGATTATCAAGGGGGGCCGCATCATTCATAAAGCTCCTCTTGGCAAAGCTAAATCTGCTCGGCACAAGATAGTAGCCAGATCTTTATTCTGCTTGCTTTGATGCTGGACAGGACAAGAGCTTAAAAAAAAAGAAAAAATCTTGAATACCGATGTTTCTGACCACAATATATGTTAACAGATTAAAGGTCTTTACCAGATGCTTCTGAGCGCAGAAAAGTCATCGCTGCCTCTGAATAGGGGCAACATCAGGACTTTTCTTTTTTCTTTACACAGTGGGAATGAAACTGAATTTTAAGTGCTTAACAAAAGTTTTTTAACAAAAACCCTTGCCCATTTTTTTTGCAGTGTAGAGGGAGAATTATGCAAATCTGATCTTCCTTGAGGATCACAGCGATTAAATAATTAAATGTCTTCCTCATGTTTGTGTATAGAACTGGAAATCATCAGCCCAACTTTACCCCGAAAAACTTCAGCCTTTGATTGATGCTGCTTTTGATCAAGACGCATAATCAATTGTCAATGGAGCCCATACTGAATAATATCAAGTTATACAAAAATCTTATCATTAATCTAAAGCCACAGCTATCCCTTTTTTTATTGTTCTGCATTTTGGTTTAGTTTTCGTTCAATAGATAATGATACTTTAATGCTTAATGTCTTGTTATCCCAATAATGTATTCCCCTAAATTCCGAACTTGGTGGGGATCAGATTACTTTTTATTCCATCCATCCCACAGGACTGTCTGTGTTGTTTATGCTGTTCAGTCTTTTTAAAGAATTATGTTTTTTCCTACATTTGCCTATCTCAAAAACACTTACTGAGGACTTTTTATTCCGAGGATCAGAGTACTTTTGTAGAAAAGGAACTAACATTGAAGTGGGCTCTGTGGCTTCTTCGGGCTGCAAACAAAAAAATATATTAAACTTTTTCAACAGTAAATTACACATTCTCAACAAAACCATAATGTAAAGCACAGGACATAAAAAAAACTGCATATCTTAAGTCTAAGTCTTTTTGGTTCAAGATATACTTACAGGGGAGTTGTCGATAAATATTAAAATTAAATGATTCACTGTATCCTGAAAAGTACAAAAAAAAGAGAAGAAAATAAGTTGTCTTTATTTAAAAATGTAGAACAAAAACATAGTTTTTTTTCTTCAGTTTGCACACTGATAGTAAACTAACCCAGACTGACAGACTACAAAACAAATCTACTTCTTCGACTGACGAACTGTTTCAGCAAGAGACCTCAAGTGACAACAGCTTTGCATTTCTGCCCTTTATATGGTCTACACTCACAGGATCAGCCAAGTAGTCCATTGAAGGAAGGAAGACAGAACCAGCCAAGACTTCTCTTATCAGGAGAGTAAGAGATCTGAGGTCAGCGAAGATGTAAGGCAGCAGGGAAATGAGAGAATGAAAGAGTAAAGAATGATCCTTATCTCCTTTTGTTCAGTGTCAGTAATGTCAGACGTATATACTGTATATGCTTGTATATATATTAATGCTACATATTTACATTTTGACACACTTTTGCAAATGTGCACTGACTATGCTGACTTTTACCGTTGCAGCAGTGCATACCTGCAGTCTGTGGCCTTGGGCGGCAAGATGTAAGGGAACAGCATCTCAGTCAGCTTCCTGAGGTACAGAAGCTCATCTCTGCGACTTCGAAGAGCCACATGGAGATCAGGACCGTATTCTTCCAAGCAAGCTTGTTGAAGATATTCTGTGTTCTTTACTGCGTGAGAGAGCAAGAATTAAATAAACATTTTTATAATGAAATTAATCTAAATTACTGTGGAAGTATTGTGAATACCTTTCTGCCTCGCTTTGCTTATAATTTCAATATGTTTCATGGAAACTTTGAGAAGTTTTCGTGTGATGAGAGAAGCCACATCCACCTGAGGAAAAGAAATAAAATAAAGATGTAAATCAATGAGCATCTTAAGATTTTACTGTCACAGAATCAAACTGTCACCTTCTGGATTCGGCGAACCAACACGGCCGCAAAAAAACGTAAAGTCTCCCTGAGCTCATCGACAAATGCTTCGTCATCTGTGATGTCTCTGAAAGAGAAATTCAGTCATTTTATTTTGATCATCTACATGCTATTGGAAAAATCTCATTATCGATCAAATTATTACAAAAAATAAGTAAAATGGCATACCTATACCAAGGATACACAAAGTTTTCCAGAACAAGCTCCAGAATCTGAACAAACAAATACAGAGAAGAGACTACTTGATCACTTGATTGTTTTGGGAAGAGGGTTGGTTTGTTTTATTGGGTAACAAATACCTCTGAGAGAGAAGTATCCACTTTAGAAGGAATTTGAAGGTCGAGCCAGGGTTGATAGTTTTCCAGCAACAAAGTTGGTCTAGAACACAGGAACATTCACATTATATGTAGAGAGAAGCATTAGAATCCTGGCTGGCCACATGGAGGCACTATAACATCTTTTATGAACTGATAAATTAGCATGATTATTATTTATTGCATGTCTTTTCAACAGAAAATTACACAAATGTACTTAGATTTACCTCAGAGGACAGTTATAAGTTTATATTTTTGCTTGCTTCAAAATCAGTCATTTAATTGAAATATACCAAGCATAGCCATATGATGTCAAAGAATACCTAATGTTTCTGTGGACATTGAGTTTGTGAGCTTTTTTTTGTAAACAACTGCATCAAAGCATAACCTGATCGCCCACCTGTGCCTTTTGCATTTAATTTTTCCACAAACAGCACAGCTGTGGCCGAGAGGGAAAAGTTCCTGCTGGAAAGTCTGCAAAACAAAGTCATCTCAGATTAAAGAAAGCATCTCAAATGCTGCAGCTGCCCAAGTACTAAAATATTGAGTTGTATCTGTAGTAACAGAAATCCAGTGTGCAGCACTGAGTTTCGAGACTGCACAGCTATTCTAATCTGCTGTTACATTCTGACCGGCTTATATGACTGACCTACCTTGGTTTTGGGTTTAATGGAGACTATGATGTTGGGCAGTAAAGACTCAGGCCCCAATGAGCAGTAGAAAGTGACAACTCCAGCCAGGAAAGACCAAAACACCATTATTATGTGAATATATCTGAAAAACAAAATTACATATGCAGCATGACACCGTGGATGTTGCCTATTCTGTGGTAATGACTTATCAGTTAAATTAATGTGCATACCTGTTTAAAAGCACAGTGAACAGCAATAAGAGCAACAGCAGAAAACAGAAGACTGGATACTGTCGGCCCAGCTCTCTGACCCGGTCCAGCTTCATCCTGTGCCTTATTATCTGTAGAGAAGCCCTTATGTACCCCATTCCCATTAATTGTAAACATTAGCTTGATCTGTAAAACAGAGAAAATATATCAAGCGACTTTTTTTTTTTTTAAAGTGTGTTGCAGCGACACCGAGGTCTGTCAACTGAAATTTAAATGAGCGGGTTTTGATATAACCAAGTTGCAGTGATTTCATTCACTTACTGTAAATGCACGTTGATTATTATGGTTATTTTTTTGTTAATGTAGTCCAGAAGCGACACCATCATGAATTTGCAGGAAAAATATACGATGGTTCCGTTTGGAGGATCAGTGTAGCACAAGCAAGATGCCAGTTTACAGCTGGAGGGAGGATTAGCGGTAATCACGCAGCATCTTTTTTGCAGACTGCCCTCAAACTAAGGAAGGTCGGTGTTTGGCTAATGGCTGCGGCGCTTTCTTTCCATTGATGAGCAGCGGCTGCTGCCTGGTTGTCAACACGAGACGCGTGATGTCACCTCCGCTGCGCTGCCAGCAGATCAGAAAGCTACTGGCTCCTGTAGTTCCGCTAAACAGGCTCGGAGCTTCGCTAATAACCACTTAAAATGCTAGATTTATTTTAAACAAAAGAAATGCCCAAATTTACTTGTCTAAACGAGGCGGAGGATGTAAAAAAAAAAAGACAACGCTTGGAACGTGCCGATCATTTTTAGTTCGAGCTAAACGTGACATAGTGGAGACAGACAAAATATTGAACCTGTCTAGACCAAGGGACGCCAATTGGGTCCATTGTCCAATCCTACAAAAAAAAATCTGTAAACATCCCAGAAAGATATGGCCAAATATGAAATGCTAAATATATTAAACGTACAGTGGATATTCTCCTCATAAATTAATTGTCTGCTGAGACGGAATTAAGTAGAAACCACTCAACCAAAAAAATAATCAGAGGTGAAGAATTAAGTTTCAAAAGATCACGTGAACATGTACAATGTCCTCAGAAACTCTTACACAAATCTCACACAGAAAATCACCAAAAATCTAGGCTCTGGTTATGTGGGGTTTACGGGTAATATCTGCAAGACGGTACGAAATGTGCGTTTACTTTACCAACGTTTTGATCACAATTAATATTTTCCGAATTATACCTTGTTGGAATACATTGGTTAGCTTCAAACCCGTGTCGTTCTTTTCAATTAGGATTATGTACAGCTGTCAGACACCTTGAAGTAAATTTTGAGCTTGCTCGAGCTTTAACATATAAAATAGGACTTACCTTTTGTTAATCGTCAGTCAGATTGGTCATTAACAGCAGATCATTTGTAACTCAGGATGATTTAACCAAAGAGTAAGACACAGATAGAAATCAAAAACTTTATTACAAAAATAAGTTACACTCACCTCCATTTTACAGTATAAAACAATTTATTTGCAGGAATGCAAAAAACGTTGTTGGCCACCAACAATAGTTTAAAACTAACTTTTTTTTTTCTTTTTTCAAAAGGTGGTTGTTATGCTGTTGTTGAGGGAGTTAACTGTATAGAAAACTGGGACTGAAGAGCAGTTTCCTTTATGCTATACCTGGAAACAGAAATCATTCACTGCAGTATCCCTTCTACCACTATGGGATCATGATCCCTCACCAAATCATAGCAGCTAACATTAGGCACACATGCGCACTGACTGGAAAATATGGCAATTCAGTCATCCATCATGATTTACTTGTAAGATCTTCTATGTAGTTGCTGGCTTGGGAGCTGGAAAGGGATCATTCAAGATTAACATGATCTTCCAAGATGAAGGATTAGTTGTTTGACATTATTCTGACAATATTTGAAAATGTGTTGTATGAATATAAAAACAAACCCATTGAATAATACAGTGGCACAAAAGGGACACTGCAGGGCTTTATTTTTGTCGTTTTTTATTCTTTTTTTTTTCCTTTTTTTTTCTTTTCTTTTTTTTTTTAAATCAAAGGCAGTAGATGCCTGTGATGTTTAAGCCTTTACAAAACGTAACATTTTCCGAAAAACTATACAACCAGTAACTACATACTCTGAAGAAGCAAGGCAGCTAATTCAGTTCAAAATAGGATAAAAGCAGGGCTTTATCAGACTCATCATATGAGATTGTTTTGCATGCCCAGCTTGACTGTTTGCAGTCTGCAGAGCTGCAGCTAAAAGAACTATATTACATTAAGTACATTGTTTTTGTGCTGCAGCTCTTGTGCATATTTTGTATGAAAACAAGCCCTGCTTTTATCAATATAGTTTCCCTATTTACAGTACAGGCCGGGTAGTTTAGTCCTCTGTACTGAGGTAGTCAACCAACCCTTTAAAAGACAAGTTCTGAAAAGAACCACTTTCCTGGAATGCCTGACTTATCCATGCCAGGTGGGTACACCCTAAAATCCTGCAAATGTTCTATTTCAAACATCCAGATCAAACAATTAAGAATAACATGGATATTCTGACAATAAAAATTGCAATTAGCACAAAAATATACAATAGCATCAAGCTCCTTTGAGCCACTTCAAACCTAAGAACTTAAAAAGTGCAATTTCTTCAATAATTTTTTTTTTTTTTTTTTTTAAATGGCATGTTCGGGGACAGGGAAGGGGTAGATTGTAAGGGCAATTCATTGAGCCCTGTGATTCAGGGCTACATACAGGGTAAACAGGCTGTGGTGTGTATTCAGAATCCACTGACAATTTTTTAAGGTGGCAAGTTTCTGAGAAGACAAAAAAAAAAAAGAGGGAAAAAAAGGAAGAGATAAAGAATTACACAGGGGAGGGTAGATGCTTCTTCTGTAAGGCTGGAATATCATTGGACCTTTTTTTCTCGTCTTGTTTGTCATTTCAACATCCATTGCAGCTCACGGTGTAACCCCACACATCAAGTCAGTATCCTCTTTGACAGGTCAGGAACGCCCTCTGCCCCTTTTCCCTGCTGGACAACAAAAAGGACCGTAAGTATAAGGAGTAAGAACTTTTGTATGAGGTCAATGTTCTGCTATTAATTAGTCTCAGTTGGCCATTATAAAAATGTATTATTATTTATTTTTGTCGTTTTTATGTCACAAATGACCTTTGTCGACTGGCAAACAAGCTACTCTGAAAGAGGAAACCTTGCAGATTGATAATGAAGCCTACTAAGTTTTCAAAGCATAATCTTACAAGTATGACAGCTTAATTTCAAGAAAATGTCAATTTGTAAGATCTTCAAAGTTTAGTTTTCCCAATTCAAATACTTCAAATTGCATACTAAAAAGAGCCACAAACATCCTTGCTATTGCCTAAAACATACTACTTTTACAACAAACATAAAATACAGTTACAGACTGCAGATAGTGCTTATATTTAATTTAGTTATCAAGAATAAAAAGAACAAACTTAAGTGCCACGTCAAGCAGGAATTTTCCATTCCCACTCTGCCAATTTCTGAAACAGCAAAGTCAAGTCTTCCCCATCAATTTACAGTTGTTCCAAGTGTAAATTACCTCTGATTGTTCCAAGGCCTCCTCGCTGGGTAAACCCCACTCGGCCCCTCGGTGTGACAGCACCACGGCCCCTGGTCTGACTGGTAGCTCCACGGACTCCTCCCCTTGCTCCTCGTCCTCTCCCAGACCCTTGGAAGTCCTCATAGCCATAGTATGGGTCATCATAACCACCCCGGTAGTTGTGGTAATCGTATCCATAGTAATCATAATAGTCTTCATAGCCATAATAATCATGAGGATAAGAATAACCTCCTCGCCCACCTCTTCCTCTTCCTCTTGTGGGTGGTGGCATGTGGGGAGGCCCATAATAATAGTATTCATCATACCTGAGGAAAGATAACACTTTGCATAGAATCACATCCAAATTTGCATCAGATCCAAAACAATATCCAGATTTAATCATTATGTGATTAAAGAGGTTAATATTTGAATGAGGGTTGTAATGTATGAACAGTTTGTTAAAATCCTTCAAATGCATTTCTTTGTTGCATTTATCAGAAGAATTGTATTAATGATATAGTACCAATCAAATGTTTGGACACATACGCATTCAAAGTTAATGAGCAGGTGTGACTGGTGCTTCAATTTCAAGTCTCGTCTTAATTGAATTTTTTTTAGCTTACATTTGTGTTTTGGCAGCTTGTCTCTGGGCTTTGCGCTCTTTCCTCTTCTGGTCAGGGGGCTTGGCAAAGACGATTTCGATGTTCTCTCCTTCAAGGTCTTTGCCATTGAGATCAGCTAAAGCCTGTGAAATAAATTAAGTACACATTCAAAAGATGTTTTCAGAGCAAAAGAAATAAGGGTTTATGTACAATATGAATGTTTTGTCTCTATCCAATGTTCTTGCTATACCTTCACAGCACCATCTCTTTCCTCAAAGTGGATGAAGGCATAATCTTTCAGTTTTTTCACTCTCTCCAGCTTGCCATATTGACTAAAGGCCTTTTCAAGTATCTCCTCTGTAACAGTGCTTGCCAAATTCCTCACAAACAGCACCTTGACCTGGGAACAGACAGACATACAAGGTTCAGTTTTGCAGGGTTTTTCAACCCTCCTTCATGAAATTGAAAAATTTCCAAACACAAGAGACGGTCTCAGAAAACATGGTCACACACGTAATTAAAAGTACAATGCCAAGGAACCATTACTATTCCTTACCTTAGCCATGACTTCTGGATCTGGGTCCTCAATAGGATCAGCCCACTCCACAGTAACCACATTTCCCCACACCTTCACCTTGCCACTCATCAGTCGACGACGAGCCTGAGCTGCCGTCTTGTGGTCTTCGTACTCCAGAAAGCAAAAGCCCCGATTTTTCTTCTTGTCATCGGGCTGGTGGTACAATATGACATCATTTAGACCCTCTGTAAAGTCAAGAAGCAGGGGAGGCAGAGAAAGAAAATGCAGGAGGGATTTTAGTTTTTCTACAGAAAGCTCTGTCCACCAAACTACTGACATCAAAACTGACTGTAAAATACAGCCACAAACAACAATTGGTCATATATGGTCTGCAATCTAAGCAATCACACTTTGGTCAATACAATAGCTGCACAAAATGTTTTCTTGGCAGTAATGAATATGCAATACTAGAAGTTCATTTGTAGCAAAAAAGATGCCCCTTCAGGCACCTAGAAATTGTATTAAAGAAATATTTACTGTAGAAGCAAACCTGAAATAAAAAAAAAGTTAACTCCAAATAGTAGATGAAAGGCTCGTTGACAAATACAGAGAACAGTTAAAGTATGGTTCCAACTCACCTGTAACTTTTGCAAATTCTTCAACAATCTGCTCTTTTGTTTTACTCTTGGGGATGGAGCCAACAAACAGTCTATTATTGGCCACAGAGATGCATACACCAATGTGTTTACCCGGTCGAATTTCACTGTTGTTGCACTGTAAAAGTACAGACGATAGTACAAGTTACAAAAGTGTGTGTGCAAGAAAGGGAAATGTAGATATATACAATTACATTTCCCATAGATATAAATAAATATATGGAGCCAAAATTAAGCCTATGGATGCTTTTGGTTTCTAGTTCACAGTTATACACTGCTGCGTTGAACTTCGCCTGGCTTTGAATGTACAGGTTGAAAAGCCCACCTCTGACAAAAAATTCCAACAAACAAGTCCATAGAGAGAAGACATACCAATTTGACAGCCTTCTGTGCAGCGTCTTTAGTGCAGAAAGTGACAAAGGCATAGCCCCTGTTCAGCCCACTAAGAGGATCCATCATCAAGCGCAAGTCCCAAATAGGGCCCGCTTTCTCAAACAGTGGAACCAGCTCATCCTCAAAAAGGTCTCTGGGGATTTTGCCAACAAATATCTGCCATGGAAAATGGAAATATGGTTCAGGAGAACAACTTAACTGAAATATTGGAAAAAGATTAAATGGATAGCATCTTGGACAAGGCATCCATTCAGTTCTTAGCGGTAAGCTATCACTGTAACCATGGTTACTACAGAAGACAACAAAGTTTCATCATTTGGACACCATACCCACTGCATTTATTAGGAAATCAAACAGAGTAAATATAGATGGCTGCTTTGTCAACTATTATTTTTATTAGTTTATCATTATAAACAGTGACAGGTTCTATACCTCTGTACCAATGGTGGGTTGTGCCCCTGAGTGAGCAGACTCTGGTGGAGGTCCACCATACTTCCTCTGTCCTGTTGTCACATCAAGTGTGTAGCCAGTCCTCTCCAACAGAGCCTTGAAGAAGAAAAAAAAAAAGGGAAAAAAAGAAAATGACACACATGTTAAGTTCAAAGCTTGACTAAGTGCTTGTATATGATGTTCCAGCCATAAAATTGGCAGCAATTTAAGCATTAAATGCATTAATTCTCACTTTGATTTTGGCTTCATCTGGTCCTTTGTTGGTGTCTGAGACTTTGGTCCCTTGTTTCTCTCTCTGTCTGTACGTCTTCATCACGCCACAAAGAAAGGCACTTTTGTTCTGAAAGAAAAAAAATACTAAGTATAATAAAAAAAAGTATGATTTAGATAACTTCATATACACAAGAGAAAACTTGCTCTTGCCTCTCAGAGCACAAAATACATTTTTGGCCGACGCCAAAAATATCTACAGTTACCCAGCAGTACAATATGCATACCTGAACATGTGAGAGGTCGCTGTCCTTGAACTGCAAAAGGACTTGAAGAGCACCTTCTTCGTTGAATTCTTTCAGAGCCTCGATCGCTCGGTCATCTAAGTCACTGTGTGACACCAAACCTAAAAGTTGGATGACACAGAAAGGAATTAGCTACTACCACAGAACATAATTGTTTCATTACTATTAATAAATTTACATCTACATCATGTTATACTACAATTTAACATTCTTGCTCGACTTACTAACAAATAACTAATAGGAGTCAGGGGTAGGCCCAGTCTAATGGGGCTGAATTCAATAGGCAAGTTGCACATAACTCTAACCAACATGATATAGCTGTAATAATCACAACAGATGTGACAGTGCAACATGATATGCCAGTACCCTTCACTACTGTGGTTGAGTTTCTAATGAGCCAGTACACATTCTCCTCTATGGAGGGACCATCACCTGTCCGAAGCAGCCACACACTAAACAGCTGCTGCCATTGTTTCTGCTTCAGCCCCATCTGGCTGCAAACGCTAGACCAATATTTTTTGGATGTCACCATACAAACAAGTCCTGAAATGACCCCCAAACTTAAAGGCTACAGATATATAAGTTGTAGGCAAAAATCAAACAAATATGACATACCAACTCATGACCTTACAATAATTGGGATGCAGATAAACTTCCTAGAAATTAATGACAAGCCTGGATAGGCTCATCAAAAGACTCCCCAAGAGAGAGAATTCATTCACCAAGACACCAGTGATCATGCAACCATGTTGGGAATGCAAATGTTATGATTTTTTACACATTTTTAAAAACATAGGTCAAGTTTTATTTAATATTTTGAAGCACTGCAGTACCCATTTTGGTAGGAAACCACAAAAAGTTGCTTCAGGATCCCAATTCCCCCATTCAGAAAAGTGATAAAGTGACAATACATGCAAGACTTGATACACAAAAAAAATTGCATATTAAATATGCAAGTATATTCATAATGCCTTACCTGCTATGTAAATTTCATCTAGTTTTTCAGCAACTTTCTGTGGTAAACCAGCTTCTAATAAAGTCTGGAAGTGCTCAGAATGGGTAACTGCAGCAGAGGTGTCCATTGGTTCTTCTGGACCATTTCCATTAATATGTTCTGTGGCCATGTCTCCAGAAATCTGTATAAATGCAATGAGCCAAATTAATCCTGGGTCAAGGGCAAGACTTTTGATGTTTTCAAGAAAGTGGAAAGTCTCAGACTTGTCAATAAAATTATTTTAGAACTAAAAAATTAAAAAATATAAAAAATAGGCTCACTAGTCATGATCTTGGATGTAGTGCAAGTTTCACACGAATAAGCCCAAAATATTAAACAGGACACACTAACATGTGCAAAAGACGTAATGGTTCAGTGGCCTTTCAGTCTGGAAACTTTTCACTATCTCTTACCTTTATGCTAGTACCTTTTTGCACACACAAAATAGAAGCCCCATAAGTTGGATGTAGGTACTCATCAAATCTGACACTGTATGTAAGAGAGGAAGTGCACATTCCAAATTGCTGACAGAGACCAACTGAGCCTTACATAGTAAAAATGGTGAAATAGCTGGGTTTCTGTCCACGTGGTAGCATTTTCCCTTTGGTTTCTTCTGAGGTAAGACATCTGTGTTAGTGGAGCCAAGTTTCTTTTCTTTAGAGTCCCTACTCCTCCAAAGGTCTTGTCTACTGTCTTCCCTAAATTACATGTTAGCTTACCTTCTCACTGCTGACTTCAGCACAGGCTAGATAGCTGATATGCTTTCATCAGATACTGAGCCCCGGTTTCCGGTGACTGACCAGTGAGCAAGTATGCTCCCTTACCCACTTTGATTATTGACGCTATGGCAGCACATACTGTGACACCAAGTTAAATGTGCCCATTATTAAGCAAATGACCAACTCAAACATTACATCCACCCGTTTGTTTTGTTAAATGCAAGGGCAAATACTGAAGCAGGTCAGCAAGAACTGTTGGCTATTCACATTACTCCATCTGGCAATGCTAGACTCAGCAAAACGTGCAGGGCAATCGTCTGTTTTGGCCAACTGTTAGGTCCTGCTCTTTGCTAATATTAGCTAAACAATATGCATCCGATATCTTAAAATGTGTAATAAATCAATCTCATATGCACGTGCTTTTTTTTTTAGTTAAAACATCACAACTACATTTAAACCCCCAGATAAAAATCCCTACTGATCGTGTACTATTAAGGTTAAATAACTGTCTTATATTGAATGCTACCCCAAGACTGTTATGATAATGTTAGATCTTAAGGAAAAGAGCTGGACTCGCACACGTTGAGGTTAGCTAGCTAGCGTGCTAGTTTGTACGGCTAAAGGTTCAAGCTAACCTCGGACTTCATTGGGACAATAACATGAGACTCTGGTATGCATTTTCTGTGAGTGAGGTTGAAGATAATATATCAATAAACAGCAAATATCTCTGAGAGTACCGTAGTAACACGCGATGGTAAACTCTTGCCAATATAACTGCTTATTAGAATCTAGCATACAATGACAATGAGCATGTCAGTTCCATGATCTGTCAAAATGGGCTAGCTGATGCTAGCATGCTATTTCGAAGGGGATATCAGTGAGGCCATTGTTAAGACCGTCATTTGTCGGTACTGGTTTTACCTAATAACAAAGCAGACCTTTTGAGTTTAACTGCATTTAACGAGGCATTGCAAGCTAAACGTTTAGCTTGCTAGATACGTGGATAGTCAACGTGCCGCCACATAGGAAGAGTCCATTTTCAAAAAGCCGGTCTGGACAACTCGTTCCCAACCACCACCAGTTTCCACATTGTTTGAAACAGCACCGCACGATTCAGACTTTTTAGCATTTAATTAAGCAACATTCACGTGACCAATTAGAAGCATTCGCCCTACCTGCCGCTGGGACACCAACGTGTATGGTGCTGATTATATAGGAAGATAAATGTGATATTTAAAAGACAGAAAAAGTGTAAAACTCCCGGCACTGGTCCGGCTTCAGTCATTCACTCTTGATGATGTAAAATGGCTGCCACGTTCACGCCTCGAGTTTTGTCTGGTCGATGGGGTTTCTTGGACAGCCCTGCACGGGCTTGCCTTGTATTCATTCTACAGTAGGCTACAGCAGCAAGTCATCCGCAGCATCCATCATAATTACTAGCTATGATAATGTCACGACAACGGAACCATTAATTTGACAAGAAAGGCTTATTTCAACTCGTAAAAAGGAAGGCTAATTGTTCAAATAAATGGACGATTCTTTTTTTAAATTAAAAATGGGAGATTATTAAATAAAGCAGGGAAGTCAAACAAAGACATTTTGCCTTGATAATTTATTAATTAGGTTATGCACTGCAGATTAAGTGAAAAACGAGGCAAATTATTCTAAAGGACAGTGTGACTACAAAAACACAGAATGGTCGTGGATACGCAAAATTATACCAAATTACTCAAATGAAACCGTGACATGTAAAAAATAGAA
>JAPMNP010625091.1:0-14086 GCA_029874935.1 Atherina boyeri
TGGTACCTTAAGCTCATTAAGGACGATTCCTTAGATCCCAACAGCTGTTGGAAACCGGCTGCCACACCACAAAGTGATGTTCAACCTAGTCGCATGGGCCACACTTTGATCCCCAGTTACTGATGTAAGCTGCACGACAGCAGGTCTGTCCTGCATACGCAAGTCGACAAAACAACATGGATTTACGTTACTTCAACTAAGAGTGTTGACAGGGTGGGGCCGATTCTCCTCCATTTCTTCGTGTCCTCCTTTTTGACCCAAGATGGAAACACCAGCTGCCGGTTGTCCGGTGCCAAACGATGTAGGTGGTTAGTCATCCCGAAAGCATCTGCCTCTTCCAGCTCATGAAACTGTTTATCATAACACTAGCTCATAGTATGTGCTTTAAATCTATCCTGTGTTTAATATAAGCAGTTAGAATTTCCATATTGAAGATGAGATTGAAGATTAACTATTCTGATAGGGATACGAAAACGACACCGAACAGGAAACAGGACACGACCATACTGCTAGCATCAGTAGCTTAGCTTAACGTTGATACATAGAAACCAGACCACAATGCTAACATGCTAGCAAGAACGTATTTGAGCTGCCTAGCCTTTTAACTGTATCATTCATCACATTTGCAAAGTCTTATGATGTGCAATCGTACAAATGTCAATTAAATACTTTCATACAAGCTAATTAGCTGGGAAGTCAGCCATCATTCCTCAGACTACGTACTCACCCGGTGGTTTTGTCTAAAAGATGGAGCTCGCCGGTTGCCACCAAACACTAAACTTTGCACCTCCCCAGAAACTGTCAACAACTGTGGTCTTCTAATCACGTTAGTAACCAATGGTACCAACCCAGGTTAGTGAACAGCCGCTTCTCTTTACTTCCTCCCACCTGCGTCTCTCGTTTCTAGCAGGATCGAGTGTCAGATGCGCGCCGAGAACGTGAAGGCACTATTACCCCCTCTAGCTTAACACCGAGGCAATGCATCTACTCCAGGAACAGTTTTCTATAAATTATTATTGGCCGTATTAGGGTAAATATATAGTGTGTCACTCTAGAAAAACTCTGAATTTGTTACTTACAAAATTGTTGTTGTTGTTTTTTACTGTTTAACATGAATTATCCAAATAGACTTCCGCTTGAGCATTCACTGACTTCCGGTCTACTTCCCAATTTTAACATTAGCATGCCGTTTTGCCTCCTGTTGGTTTTCATACACAATGAAGGTCGTTACCTGGAACTTAAACGGCATTAGGACATTCAAAGGTTGTATAAAAAAGGCTCTTGATTCCCTGGACGCAGATGTGGTCTGTGTTCAGGAGACAAAAGTGACAAGTAAGTGTTTCGCAATAGAAGCTCTGAAAGCGCGGGAGCTGTCAACATGCTGTTGTCAGAACTGTGTTATGAAAACAACAAAAATGTGTACCTGTATTTATCTTATTCAGGAGACCTGCTTGACGAAAGGACAGCGATTGTTGACGGTTACAACTCCTATTTCAGCTACAGTCGTGGGCGCAGCGGCTATTCAGGTTCGTTAAATTGTTACATTATTGTTAGAATTAATTTTTTTTTTTTTTTTAAGGATTTTTGGGCTCTAGTGGCAATTGTTAGAATTAATCCCCACCCCATTTTTTTCTTCCTCTGTCATTCCCCTATGCTAATTGTACTGACCAATTCCGGCCATGGAACAATAATCCTTAATAAAATAACATATATCTATCTGATGGTTGTTATTCATGACCAGTGTTAGAGAAATTCCTCTCATAATTTCTCTTGCAAGATCTTCTTGCAATATATTTATTAACAGATTGAGTAAAATACAAAAATACAGATCTGGGTTCAGCGTTCATCCCTCTCAACCAACACCAGTGGAATCAGCTCATGCAGTCTGAAGTCTGAACCTCTATCTTTCCCTGAACCCTTTTATAGAATGTGCAAGAATGTAGGTTGATTCACTTCTCCTCCAATCCCAGTCTGTTTCTGCAAAGATACATGCACAACAGAACACAACACAGCAGAAGTAGAAACATTTGTGCACGTCAACTGTAAATCATCTCCAGGCTGAACAGCCTGTGTTTACTATGTTTTAGACTTACTCTCAGCTCAGACGATTGCTCTGACCTTCTGTTATTCGACTGTTACAAGGCAATTATCAAGTGTTAGACATTCTTCATTATACAAATCCATGCTAAACATTTCTAGTCACACATCTCTCAGTGTTTTCCGTTGTACTGAGATTCCATTGACCTCAGGAGTTTTTTACCTTCTTACCAAGAGTCTGCACATTTCCACAGAGCTTCTGCAAACAGCATAACAATGCACATGATTATATCATTAAACATTCTTTCACCAGCTAACCTTTGTCCAATGCAGTCCATCTGCTCAACTGCACTTTGCAAACTTATTCACACCCCATTCCTATTGTGCACAGGAGTTGCTACTTACTGTAAGGACAGTGCCACTCCTTTTGCTGCTGAGGAGGGTCTCACAGGTCTGTTGACCAACCATGAGGGTGCTGTTGGATCCTACGGGGACTACATTGACTTTTCAACTGAGGAGCTTCAACTTTTGGACAGCGAAGGGCGAGCTGTCATCACACAACATAAATCAACGTAAAAACAAATTATGTTTAGCAAAGCATCTCATGTGTACTGCATTGAGTATTTTCCTTCAAATTGTGCTCTCACATCATGTGATGACTTTATAATGAAGAGGTATATTTGATGCCAAAAGAAAGAAATAATGCAAGTTTTTACTATAGTTGAAATGCTAGTGAGAGCATTTCTTTTTGCAGATGTTTGAGCTACTTACTGACATTGTTTTCCCTCACAGGTGCCAGAACAAAGAACTAACCATTACTGTAATTAATGTATACTGTCCACGGGCTGACCCTGAAAAACCAGAGCGGAAACAGTTCAAGCTTCAGTTCTACAAGTTGCTTCAGTGTCGGGCTGAAGCGATACTGAAAGATGGGAGGTGAGTTTAGGCACAGGTGTATCCTGCCTTTACCACAACCTTTTTTTTTTTTCTTTTTTTTTACCAATCCTATGAAAGTAGTTTGATTTATAAAAAGTAACATTTTGATGGTATGTAGTAGTTAAACACTTTAAAATTGACAATTACACATATAGACTTTTGGAAAATTGGTAATCATTTATAAATTTGTGGAGTCCTTAGTCTGCTTTCTTAGATTTGCTTGAGTTGTGATAAAATTAGAATGTTTAAATCACGTATGTGCACACTCAGGTTTTCTCCCTGTTTTGAAATTGAGTACGTTAGGTTTATCGTCTTTTCTATTCTGTTTTCCAGCCATGTTATTGTTTTAGGAGACGTAAATACATCTCATCGGCCGATAGACCACTGCGACCCCCATGACATTGTAAGTAACAGGCAAGAATACCAAACAATTGTATTTCTTTTTTTTATAATGGACTTGTTCATCAGAAATTGCTAATATTGGTTAGTATAAAACATTGAGATGAAAGGAGTCTTTTACATGAAACAAGGTGTTATTAGCAGGGCATGCAAATTAAGATTAGCAAACAGGTTCTCATAATATTTCTGCTTTGCAAAGACACCCGACGCAATTATGTGTTTGTATTAGACCTTATTTCACTGACTAATTAGCACAATATTTTGTGTTGATTAATTATTGTATGATCCACTTGGGCAGAGGTGAAAAATACTTGCCCTAGCTTCATATTAACTAAAATGACTCAACACTTTTGTCAGTTTTCTTACGAAAATACATGAGGATGTTTTTCCAAATGTAACAATTTTCCTTTTGATCTAAAGGAAGAAAATGAATTGACTGATGTTGTATGGTCCTGCATCCATGTTCCTGCAATAAAGCTACTTTTTCTACCATCACTCAGGATGATTTTGATGAAAACCCTGGGAGGAAATGGCTGAACAGCTTTTTACACAGCATTACACCAGAAGAAGAACCTGATAAAGAATTGGAGGTAACGGATTCCACCAACACTGGAATATTTGTGGATACCTTTCGCTATTTCCACCCAACTCGTAAAAACGCTTTTACGTGCTGGTCCACTCTCACTGGAGCGCGACAGACAAACTACGGCACGCGCATTGACTACATATTTGCAGATCGCCAACTTGCCAATGAGCAGTTTGTAGGAGCAGACATCATGCCAGAAGTGGAGGGATCAGACCACTGTCCTGTGTGGGGTGAACTGAGCTGTTCCCTCCTCCCCAGCTACAGACCTCCACCTTTCTGTACACGCTACCTGCCAGAGTTTGCTGGAAAACAGCAGAAACTTTCGCGCTTCCTCGTTAAGGTGGACCAAAAATCAATTCCGCCTGAGCAGAAGAACAGCTTACCTGGATCTCAAGAAGAGGAGGAAAGACGGGAGAATTTAAACCCATTTGGTGCTAATAACATCTCCGGTAAAAAGCGTTTATCAACATCAGACTCTGGTGCCCCAAAGGGGAAAAAGACTAAAACAGTAAATACCTCTTTAAAGCCTCAAGGCAACCTCCTTTCCTTCTTCAAACCCAAACTAGCAAATTTTGAGCAGCGCGAAAAAGCGCTTGGTATAGATGAAGTTATTTCATCACATAACCAAAAAGCCTCCACAGCTGGTGACTCATGCTCAGTCACAGTTACTACAGCCGAAGATACTGAGCTTGTTCTTGATGGAGCTCAGCTGTGCTCCAGCAGCATGACAGTGGAAACAGACAAATCATTCAGAACAAAACATTCAGCCTCTCAACCCACTGTGGAACACTCAGATGCCAAGAAAGGGGCATCATTAGGGTTTTGGAAGTCGGTGCTTCGTGGTCCACCCCCACCCCCCAGCTGTAAGGTGCACGGGGAACCCTGTGTGCTTCGCACGGTAAAAAAAGATGGGCCAAACATGGGCAAACAGTTCTTTGTGTGTTGCCGTCCTCAGGGACATTCCTCCAACCCTGATGCTCGATGTAATTTCTTTGCATGGGTTGAAAAGGGAAAATGACCAGTTTCACTGTACTGACCACAAGTTATTTTTGTGCATCAAACATGTGTTTTAGCTGCTCTACACAGATGTCTTGTCTTTTTTGGGATTTGTTTTTTCTCACTGAATAATTAAAGAAAGTAGTTTTCTGTTTCTGAATTTGGTCTTGTTTGTTTCTGCTTCACTGTATTTATTTCATGTTTGGCTGCTTTGGACACAAATTCATCTCTTTTTAGAGAATTGATTCTTAAACAGTCTAATGATTAAGTCACTGCTAAGTTTTTCAGTGATTTAAAAAAAAAAGAAGACATTTAGTTGCAATACTGTACACATTCCATGATCCTGTATAACCTTGTATGAGGAGCATGAATCTGGCCTGATTTTTTTTTTCTTTCACCCACAAGGTGGTAGTGTTGGTGAGCTGATGACACAAAATTAGAGCTCAGAGATGAAATTAGAAGTAACTTTCCACAGTAGCACATTTTATTGACATAACCAACTATGTAGGCCAGTATACAGAGTATGACAGTTAAAATAAATTTATGTATATGACATACATTTTGTTTTTGTTTTTTATTTCACTTCTCAGCATTTGGCCCAGTTTAAAATAGAAAGGCAGTTTGAGTATTCTAAAAGGCACTGGTGGTTTGAAACTGGTTCCCAACCTGGGGTCCCCTAAAGAGCACAGTGGGTCCCCGAGGCTTTGACTGGTCAGAGCCAGTGTGATTTAAATTAAGGCCATATCCACACAGACCAGTTGAAGTGTATGCATTTCAGTTATTTGGGTGTTTCATTCCCATGGAACCAGTGGAAAACACTAACTTTGTAGTGTTTATTCAGCCAAAATATATCATTTATCATTTATGGTGAGAAGCTTGCAAATGAAAACATAAAAGCAAGTATGGTTTCAACATGGGGCTGGTGGGATCCATAGCTTTTTGATAGTTGCATGAAGGTGGTTCTCAGGAAAAATAGGTTGGGAACCCCTAGTTTTAAAAAAAACCCAGAAAAGATAAATGCTACTGGATGGTGGCATTCATCAGAGCAAAATGAAATATCCACGTGTGGCCCTGTCAGTGGAAAAAAATGAGAAAAGAAATGGGGAGTGACTTTGTGACTAGGCAGGAAATTTCTTGACGCGCGCAACTGCTTATTTCCTTCCTCCATATTTTTTTTCTCTTGTCTTTACAGCTTTAGATATTGTGAAACTACTTCACGATTAGGCAAAAAACTGATTCCAGAAGAGAAGTTTTAAAGTATCTTTTTCCTGTCTGGACAGAAGACTTCATCTCACTGACTGCTTTTGAATAGGTGAGTAGCAGCAGATGGCTTCCACGCCACTCCACGTTTGCTTCAGCTCAGTCTGTGAACATGCATATGTATGAAAAGCTAATGGGGGAATAAGAAAAAGGACAAGAACATGCATATATAAAGGGACAGTAGTACAGCCAAATAAAGTCATCCAAACAATTTTCACTTTTATTTTCTATAGACCTCATGTTTGCATTCTTCATGTGCATCCAAGCCGACATGTTGACAGTACTCTTATCACAGAGAAGTGACTGAAATGCGAGATTGTCTTCACTGAAAATGGTGGCATAACTGAATTTGATTTCAAAAGAACTTTATTGCAAGATGCCTTTTTTCACAACACATGGTGATCAATAATTTTTTACACAAATGTTTAATCTTATATGGTGTTTTCTATTATTTTTTGGAATTAGTTAGTTCCTCTCAAAGTCCTTGAGTTTAACCTCTGTTAAACATGTTGCTCACAAAATGAAAATCCAAACTGAAGAGAAAGATTACAGATGTGTTGCTTTGTTTAATTTTCCTTCTTACATTTGGCCTCATGAATATAAAACGTATCATTTAAGTGTTAAAAAATAAACTTGGTAAATTGTGCGCACTTGTACCGATATAATCTGCAACTGAAAGATGCATTTTCCACGAAAGGATTTGTGTCGGTGGAAGATAAAGACATAATGGGTGTCTCTGGGTGTGCTGGCAGTGCTAATATCTCAGCTGAGCTGAACTTTATCAGCCAACTGAAATCTTGTGTCTCTAAAGCACAGGTCATAGTAGCTCTTAACATTTGTACTGTTTCTATTTTCATACTGGTCAGCAACACATACAATATATCTGAATTACTTTTATTTAAAGTTTAATATCTTTATATCTAATGTATAAATATGTAATTGTCTTCTGTCATTTAAAAAAGCTTGATTTTTTTTAGCCTAAATTTTAGCTTGAACTGTGTGAGAACACCCAAAGTATTGATTTGTGCCTGTTCTTATATGATTTGGTTTCCTGTGCTGTTATTCAGCTCTCATTGTTTATTTTGAATTGACCACACACAACTCTTTAAGCACAATCACATGTGAGCAATCCTGAAAAAGCACTTATCTCCTAAGCTAATTACCATCACTATGACTACCAGCAGGATGTAGACTTCCCACCTCAGACGACATCCACTTCTCCCCTCCTTTCTGCTTGCATAGTCCATCCTGACATCTTTATTCTCTTATATGAAAACCTGAAGCCCTTTTCATCGATGGGCTGCTGGGAAAATCTGAAGCATGAAGTACAGGCTGTCTTTGAACACTAAATGTTGTTCATTACCTCTGTTTAGGTACTAGTGTTTGCTCCATTTCAGCACAGACACCTGTTTAGAGAATCCCTACACAGTAACTCCACCTGTAACTGGTTTAACAAAGGGTTAAGTATGGGTGTTCCCATTTCCTGCTTGCTGTCCCTCCCAGTCTCTAATCCCTCTCACTCTCTCCTCTCTTCACTACCAAGGAGCTTTGGAGAGACTCCTAAGAACAAGACTATATATAAACATAGGCAAGGTCTGAAAATCGAGGGATTTATTGTCATTATTTATCAAATAAACTTGGCCTCCTTCTTCACCAGCGGGGTAAGTTGCTAGCAAAGTGTGTGTTTTATGAATGAGTCCTTCTCATAGATGGATAGGAAGGGAAGGAGTATCTGTCAATAGTGTGTTGGTCTTGCGTCAGACAAAAGCCATGTGGCATGCACTGCCGGATAGTAAGGAGCAGTATTATTTACTTTCTGTTTTACTTCAAATGCTGTTTTGATTTAAAATATTGTGATGTTGGGTATTTACTATGTTATTTAAGGATGTTTTAGTGACACACTGAATACTTGAAAGGGTTCACGCAGGGACAGTTTGGATGTATAACTTGATGGAAAGAGCTGAGCTACTTATTTTTATTTTCATTGTGCTTTTCCCGTCTTTCCTTTGTATAAGAGCTGCCCTCATGTGCAGTGAAATATCTAACAACAAACTAGTTATATGCTAACCAGGCTTGTCTTGTTTCTACCCCCCCACCCTTCTTTAAAAATGTGAAGCCTTGTTGTAATCACATGTGCCTTATACAGTTTGAGCTGAGGGAATCCATCAAAAAATGTTCTTTTTGGAAAATCTTTGATAATAAGTGACTCCTGACATTTAGTCCCTTCTTTGTTAGTTGTATGTTTTGGTTGTGCGCCATGGGAAAGTTGTCGGGTATGCAGCTAAAGAAAGTTACTCTAACCAAACTTGGCCTGGGGCCAGTATGCCGGGAAAGGTCTCTACTCTGTATTTAGACTAAATAGCCCAATTTACACAGGAGCCCTTTGTTCATCCCTGTTGCCCACCCTCAAATGCCAAATTGTATGGATTATTGTACAACTGCAGGCCCACAGAGTATTCCAGTTTTGTGTGAAACTCTTAAGGAATGGCAAAATCTAGTCCTTAGAGGTCAGATGTGAAAATCCTGAGGGCAGTTTGACCCATAGATAAGGGAAGTATCCCATGACCCATGTGGCTGGAGCACAGACCTACACTCATTCCTCAAGTGTGTCCATGCCAGCTTTGTGTGGCCCTGCTGCAGATTAAAGCAACATAAGTCCTTTGACAACATTTGTTGCCTAAAGCTTTTCCGGTCAGACAATCTTTAATTGGACCCCAAGTTACAGTGCCACTTGTTGAGGAGCTTTGTGTCATGGCCCAACATGGTGATCAGATTCATTTGTAAATATGAGAAAAGGAGGAGATATATAAAAATATAAATAAATAAATGGATAAAAAAAATCTTGTTGTCCTTGGTAAATGGGCAAAAATTCAGTGGACTTCATAAATAATTATTTAAATTTGATATATGATCAGTTTATTGTTTTATAAAAATTAAAAAAAGAAAGTTGTTAAGATCAGTGCATCAGCTGTGTTTTTGAAATGTGACAACCATCCCGGCTCTGGTCAAACCCTCTCTGTGCCTAATTTTGTTGAAGATTTTGGTGAATATTTCCTTATTGAGACACCTGTTTTCCCTTCTTACAGACATTTCAAAACTTAAGGTGATCAACTCCAGCAGCCACAATGGAACTTCAGAAGATAAATGGACACAGCAGGGATGATGGGTAAGACTCAAGAGGAGCAATAATGACATTTGGGTTCATCAGTCACAACAGTGCTGGAGAATTTTAAATTTAATAGTTTTATTCTCCTATATTGGTCATTCTCTTCATAGGTTTGATGGGCTTGATACCTTGGCAGAACATGAAGAGTTTCTTCCACATAAGACTGGTTCAAAGAAAGAAGTTCACTTTACAGATGTGAGTGTGTCTTATTTCTTTAATATTTGCTGAAGTAAAGTAAAAAATAGTTTAAAAAAAATGTTTCTGAACAAAATCCTCTGTTGTCTTTTGCTCTTTCCAGTTTGAGGGAAAGACTTCATTCGGCATGTCCATCTTTAACCTCAGCAATGCCATAATGGGCAGTGGAATTCTGGGCTTGGCGTTTGCAATGTCCAACACCGGAATCATCCTTTTTCTGTGAGTAGGAGAGCCAAACACAATTCCAATTATGGCTAACCTTTTGTTTTCCCATCAGTGTCTGTTTGCTGGAAATATATATGCTGACATCACAGGTCTTATTCAAAATGCCCAGCAGTGTTTTTATTTTATTTTTTTACTGTCGGTCTCTTGTGATATGTATTTAGTTTTTAAATGCTTACTCCCAGAGGCTACACAATTAGAACATGGCTGTTTGTCATGTGAGAATAGGCAGGACACATAAGATATAGTGAAGTATAAGTACTATATGGTGCAATTAATTGTTGCCCTGTTGGTTATTTGTACATTTCCCTCTATTAATACATTATTAAATAGTTTTTGTCAAAACTTAAGATTAACTGAGTCAGTGCTACAATGAGAATCAGGTTACTTTTAAGTTAGTGAAGGCTGATTAATAAAGTCAAAAGAAGCTCTTTTTCAAGCCAGAAGTAAGATCACGTGAGAATGTATCATGTGTGCATTTAAGCTGT
Organism: Atherina boyeri; assembly: GCA_029874935.1. NCBI lineage: Eukaryota > Metazoa > Chordata > Actinopteri > Atheriniformes > Atherinidae > Atherina > Atherina boyeri. Next base: position 10,286 of record JAPMNP010625091.1, read on the forward strand.
ATTTGTAGTGGCAGTGTTTCTTTCTGTGTACCGGTTTGAGCTGCAGGTGACACACAAACAGCGCGTGTTTCACGTTCGGCTACACACAGCTGCTACTGTCCGAACCCTGATCTGTCAGAATGTACATTAGAGCTCATGCACGCGCAACTCCTCTAAATCAGATTTGAGTGGTTATATATAGACGTCTGTGATGAGATCCAAGACACGCCTGGTTGGATCAGTCTTGTTCTGTGGGGAGGGAGGTGTGGGGAGGCTGCAGAGCCACTTTCTCCGGGCCTCTTGTGTGGGTGGGAAAAACAGCAATGATGATAAATGATAAACACAAGTTTTTTGAATATGGAAATACTTTCTTAAGCGTGTCTAATGCATAGTTCTGATGCATGATTGCAGTTTTCCTGCAGTTTTCCTACATTTTTCCTTTTTGTGTGTTTCAGAATCCTGTTAGTGTTCATTGCAATTCTGTCTGCATATTCAATTCATCTCCTGCTAAAAAGTGCGGGAGTTGTCGGTAAGGCTCATGTTTATCACATGTGTACTCATAATTTATCACATACACGTATGCAGAATTATTTATTGTGTTTGTTTTTAGGTATACGGGCATATGAGCAGCTTGGGAACCGGGCTTTTGGCCATCCAGGAAAAGTGCTCGCTGCTTTTGTCATAACAGTACACAACATTGGAGGTATTGTCATGATTTTTTCTATTATTTGATTTCTTGACTGTCATAAAAAAAATGAATAAGAGAATATTAGACTCACATAAATAAATGGCACAAGATAAGCTTATCTTTGTATTCTTTTTTAGCTATGTCGAGCTATCTCTTCATTGTAAAGTCTGAGCTGCCGCTGGTTATTCAGGCTTTCTTCGGTAAATCTGAAAACACGGGGTGAGTATTGATGGGAATTTTGGTATAAACTCACACATCGCACTGTTGGTTTTTAGTTTGATGGATATACTGATATATTTTTCTTTTAATTTGTTTGTGTGACTGTCTCATAGAGAGTGGTTCTTAAATGGAAACTACTTGATCATCATTGTTAGTGGTCTCATCATTCTTCCTCTAGCACTCATGAAACAGCTTGGTATGTTTGTCATTCTGTTAACATTTCTTTTAATAAATCCTCATACTCTCCCATGTACATCATGTCTCCATTAGCCATTTTTGTTAAGTTTATTTTAATGTCTGGCCCTGAACTGACCCTGTTTTTAGTCCATGAATAACTGTGCAACATGTTTTTCTTCTTGAAATCCAGGTTACCTTGGCTACACAAGTGGCTTCTCTCTCTCCTGCATGGTGTTTTTCCTTGTTTCGGTGAGTCAGAAAAAGTAAATACAGTATGACTAGCAGCTCTTTTATTAAATATTTACCTTTGACTAAACTACGGATATGTCTCTGCAGGTTATATATAAGAAATTCAACATCCCATGTCCACTCGAAGACCAACTGCATATAAATAACACCAACCTCACTGAACAAGACTGTGAGGCTAAACTATTTACCACCAATTCTCAGGTAAGTCCCATTAAAACCAAAGGGAAAGTGATCCCAAATGTTTGAGCGGTTGTGTATATCACCTTGCATGTGCCTTATCTCCCAGACTGTGATATAAATATGAATTTCATGATTAGCACAGAAACATATTTTGCTTTGCACTCTCTGATGTGAATCTTACAACAACTCATGTTTCAATTTGATTCTGATTCTTGGGGCGACGGTTCGATTCAGAATTGATTCTCGATTCAAACCTATTTTGATTCACAATCTTCTCTTAGTAATGTCTTGATAAAAAAAGGGTGCCAATTCCAGTAGGCCTGGAATGATATGCGTCTCTCCCCATTTAATTTTTTAACGATTTTTTTAAGTGCCGATTTGGTTTAAGTTGCAATTCTTCAATATTGCTGATTTTTCTTTTCTTTTTTTCCACACCAGACCATGTGAAATAGTTGAATGATGACGATGTCTACATACTATATCAGGAGCCAAATTTCCCCCAAAAATGCACAGCTCATATAATCTGTTTAAGATTTATTCAGCAGCAACATATTTGAAGCAGCTATTTGAATTTAAATTCTCTTTTCTAAATCCTGGACTGCATATAAAAAAGTTTTAAAAAATAGTATAGAAAAGATATACGATTTTCTGTTATACTTCCCACATTTGAAATCTTTCTAACAGAATGAATGAAAACTATAGACTTTCCAAAGTAAACTGCTACATTTATCTACCTTTAAATTAAAATACTTCATAATAAAGGGAACTTAAACTCTCTTTTCAAAGCCTGGACTGCATGTTTAAAATTGTGTTTACAACAGTCTTGGGGATAAAACAAACATTTTATTGTGTTACTCGATTGACGTTTAATTTTATTTTTTTTTATAGACAGCATACACCATCCCAATCCTGGCTTTCGCTTTTGTCTGCCACCCAGAGGTGCTGCCAATCTACACTGAGCTACGAGAGTAAGTCAAAGAGTTGTAATCTGTCTTTCACTTGGCAGACACAATTTATACAAACATATTATCATTTTTATTTTTATTTGCATTGATGTAACCCAGTGCCACCAAGAAGCGCATGCAGACTGTTGCCAACATCTCCATCCTGGCCATGTTTGTCATGTATCTGCTGACAGCACTTTTCGGTTACCTCACCTTTTACAGTAAGATGCTTTTTGTTGGATTCAATGATCCCTTTTTTCTGATGTTGTTTGCTTTTAAATGAATGACCCATCTGTTCTCAAAGCCCATATAGATTTCACTACGTTGTGAATAAGCTATATGTTAACGCTGTCGGGCTTCCCTATGGGTAGATGCTGTGGAGTCAGAGCTGTTACACACCTACATTCGTGTGGACCCCCTGGATGTCCTGATTCTCTGTGTGCGTTTGGCTGTGCTGGTAGCCGTCACTCTTACTGTCCCTGTGGTTCTTTTCCCGGTAAGAAGTCCTAATAGATATCTGTAACAAAGATAATGCTTACACAACATGCTTTTTTCAGTATAATCACAAATAGATTCAGATACAAAACCAAGAAACAGTAAAATTGTATTTGAAAATAAAAATACAGCTGAAATAATTGAACTGATTTGTCTTTAGACAGGCATTTATCAAAAACTCATCAGTTGATTATTGAAGAAATCTGTAAATGTTGATCATGTAAAATGAGATATTGAATAGGGGAGAGTTGGGCTAGTTGTCACATGGGTAAGTTGTCACATTGCAATTATCTTCTCCACCAGAGGTCACAACAAAAAAGGGGGATACTAGCTTTCTTCCTTTCAGATGGTCAGGTGTCATGTCCTGTCTGAGAAGAGAATAGCACATTGTGAGCTGAGATGAATGCCCATTAACCATTTTGCACAATCTGAAGTAAAAATAATTTAACTTGATATATCAAAATAAGGTTCTTTCATGTAAAAAAAACTAACAGTGACAATGCAGACTTGTTAGAGGAGACATTAAGGCATCCTGTCATACCTCAGTCATTGTTCTGGCTTATGCTAACTTTAAGCTAGACCTTGATTTAACAAACATGGTAGTTTGGGGCAACTTGTCTCAATCATTTTGGGGTAAGTTGTCACATGTTATATGTGTTATATAAGCCATCCAAAGACCCAGCACTGAGCTAGCTACTCAGGCCCTAGCAAGCAAGCAATCACCTTGTCCCTTTGTAGTCATGCCACCTCCACCAACATCTTAACTCCAGCGGATATTAGGCCTTGTCCAAAAGCTGGTCCAAGAATAAAAGTTAACCAGCAGAGACAAAAGAGAAAAACTGCTTTTCTCACTGACACACCAGTGAAGGA
>JAPMNP010625094.1:0-15880 GCA_029874935.1 Atherina boyeri
CGTCATCGTAAAGGCGTGGCCAGGGAGGGAGCTGTGAATGAAGTAGGCTGGTCTTTCATTCAAAAACTCACTAACGTCTCAGCTTTCTGTGATGCCACGAAAATCGTCTGTACAACCTTTAAAACATGCAAACACTAACTACAGCACAGTAAAAACGGCCACGGACACCTTAGAAAAACCATGAGGTCCTATATTTTCCTCTTACCTGATTAAGCTCCATGTTGATCTCATCAATTCTCCTTTTTGCCATTTCCACCTCTTCTGTCAGCTCCTCCTCCATGCGCTTCTGTTCATCAAGTGACTGCCTGAGAGATCATAATAAAAGTGTTAAAGTAAAGCAGGACAGAAAAACTGATGAATTCAATATGTTAGGCACAGCAAACTTACAAAACAACACAAATATAAAAGCAAAATACCTGCTGGTGGAAATATAGTCCTCCAATTTCTCAATACGTTTCTGGTTTTCCTCAATTTCCCGGATCTTCTGTTTGATTTTGGCCTGAGGAAAAACAATGAAAATATGGTTCAATATAGTAGGTGCAACTCAACTCAGTTTGTCATGGCACAGAAAAGCCTGTCATTTTTCTCTTTTTCACCTCAGTTTCCACTTTCTTCCTCTCCTCCAAGTCAAGGCGGTCTTGGTCTGCCTTCTGGTCACGGTTGAACTTTTCCAGCTCCTGTGCCAGTGTAGCAGCACGTTTACTGGCCTCTTCCTTCAGACGATGGTACTGCTTAACCTGAAAGAAGAGAGAAAAAGTCAAGCAAAATCATTTAAACTTTCAGTTTGATATTATGCCATCATACCAAACCTGTGCTAATGATAAATTACAGAATGAATTCTAAAATCTAAAAGGATTTATTTTACCATTACAGGCTGAAGAGTCAAAATCTACCAAATGTCTGTTTACAATAATATGATAGCTCATGTTCTTCAGTTATATTGATATGCAATACACTTTTACATTTAACACACATTTGTTCAAAGTAAAAGGTATCAGAAAATTTAAACTACATCATGTCAGACCTGATTTTCTTCCAGAGTCAGGTCCTGGCCCTGGCTCTGTGCTTCTTCCTCCATTCTTTCCTCAAACTCCTGCTTGGCCAGTTCAACTGCCCTCATCTCCTTATCCAACTCATCCATGTCTCCTTTACGCTTCTTGTACATCTTCTGGGCATTCTGTAGGGATTTTCGAGCAGCCTCAAGTTTCTTGATTTTGTGTGAGGTGTTCTCTTTGGCCTTGATGTACTGAGGCCTCTTTTGGTTCAACTCAGAGTCCTTCTCTCTGTGAGCAGAATTAAATAGTTGACATTGCACAAAGTGTTAAAGGGCATAGGATCTATGCATGCACATCAACAATGAAACAAGCAGACCATGAAGACCCTTTAGCTTACTTTATTTCTTTTTCGATAGTCTGCTGTTCCCTCATTAGCCTGCCCAGCTCCTTCTTCTTGTCCTTCAACTCCTCTTCCACATGGTCCATCTTTTTACGGTCCTTGTCAATCTCCTTGTTCCGCTGGCCTAGCTCTTTGTTCAGCTTTTCAATCTCGGTCTCATTGTGGTACAGTTTGAAGAGCTGTAACTGCACACTGGCCCTGGCTACTTCATCCTTAAGACGCTGGTAACGCTCAGCCTAAGAGTGTGATCAGAAAATAAAGAGACACTTTGGTCAGTGTTGGAACCATATTTCCGGGACAATAACAACTGACGTGAAAATATATGGCGAATTCATGAAAAACATAATTAATAACATTAGCAAAAGAAATTTAATGGGGAAAAATTAGTCTTTATTTTTGCTTTAGATTATTAATAAGACAAACTGGAAAAAGCCCAACCATTCACAATTAGACTTCAAGCTGGACTAGTTCTCTTTGTGATGTGTTTTAGTTATCAACCACCAACATACTACACCTCCGTAAGTACAAATAAGAGTTTTAAGTGTTTTGTGTAATGGTGGCCTTTATTCAACCAAAAAAGTCCCACTGAGATTAAAACTGTTTGTCAAACTGAAATCAAGGCAGCAATAGTCGTACTGTAGTATAGCTTGCAGTTTTCAATTACAAGAGAAATCCCTTTCATATCAAGGAGCAAAAGTTAGACAAGTGTTTTCTTGCAGTCCAAAGAAAACATTCACATAAAGAGAAGAAGTAATTCCAGACATAGTGTATTCAACTCCACACAAAGGACATACTTCCTCTTTCTCTTGCTTGGCTTCTTTACGTTCTGCAGCAATGTTCTTCTTCCGATGATAATTGAACTGTGTGTCTTCTTCTGCTTTCACCATCTCTTTCTTCCTCCGTTCGTACTCCTGGGCCAGTTCTCCAGAACGTGAGATCTCCTCAAAGAGTGCAGTACGTTCTTTGGGATTCTTCATGGCAATAGACTCCACAGCTCCCTTTAGGTAAAAAAAAAAAAGAAAAAAAAAATCAAATTGAAGGTTATTAATAGCAAATACTAGGGGTGTAAGGGATGTATTGAACCGTTTTGGTTCGGCCCGTTCGGTCCACTTGCGTACCGTTTCAGTGTATTTTTTCATAAAATAATATACATTTATTATTAACGTGATATTAAGCGCAGCGGAACAAAGTTCCTAGGCTAGGTTCCGCACGGACTCTATTGAGTGACGCACAGTACAGCTGCACGAGATACAAACCGTTTCTCCATATCTATGCCGTTTCTCAATGACAAGAACGTTTTTGAAGACTTGATGAGTTTGGTCTTGATAAGAATGCAAGAGAGAATGGACTTCGGAAGAAAGTAAGTCTCACTGTTTGTTGGAACAGCAACGTTCTTGTGTACTCCCTCACCCCCACCTGCTGCAATTTCACCATCAAGCGCAGGATGTCATTCGGTCACTCGCCACTCTATTAATTGTTCAACTTTAATTGCCATGATGCCATTTCTCACGGCTGCTCGTGCACAATTAAAAAAAAAAAAATGTATTTCATGCAAGAATTCTATTGTGTATTGGCAGCTTTTCAAAATCAGGAATTTGTAAATTCTTATTTTTTTGTACCGAAAAAGAACTGAACCGAGCCGTCCAAGATACTGAACCGAATCGAATACGATTTTAGCGTATCGTTACACCCCTTGCAGATACCAAAAGAATTTGACAAAAAAATCTAACAGGATACTTGTAACTTAGGACAGAGGTATTATATAACAAAGTATATTATTTTACTTATCCTCACCTGAAAGACTAGGAAGTTCCTGGCCTTAATCAGAATGCCAAGTTTTTCCAGCTCTTCGCTATATTCTGGCAGGCCCACCACCTTATTGTTAATACGGTACTCAGAGGAAGCACCTGTTACACACACAAATACACAAACTTAAGAACTAGTTCAGTTAACATGCAACATGGGTATTTCATTATCTTTAGACGTAGACAAATTTCAAATTGCATCTGCATCTTGGCAGATTCCAAGATGTAGCCTAATTATCAAGACTTTTTTTCAATAATGCTTCTTACCGATAATGGCCCTTGTGAAGGAGCGCTCTTCACCATTATCTTCTTGGTACACCATACTGACAAAGGCTCTGTTTGCAGCTGGTTTCCCTACAGGTGCTCCATGGATTAGGTCCTTCAGAGTTTTTACACGGAGGTTGCTGGTCTTTTCGGCCAACACAAAGCTGATGGCATCCATAAGGTTCGACTTTCCTGCAAGAACAGTATGAGAGTTTAAGTATCCTGTACCAAACTTAGATGGATGTCAAAATATTAACTAGGTGAGCAGTTTATGTAATATATTTGCAACAATCGATGAAATTCAAAACAAACAGCAAAAGTGGTCTTGTAATATAGTTAGTTCTCATAATCATGGATGGGTAGTTTTTAGTCTTCTATTTTTTCAGTTGTTTGCCCTTCTTTAAAAATATTTTGATCCACATATTCGCAGAGGTCATTGCTTGTTGAGATATGACAGTGTATTGCGTGGTAAGAATTTAACTTGAAATTAAACATTTTCACCTAGTTGTGTGCAAAGGTTAAGCATCTATGACTACAACGTAAGATTGTATAAATATAACACCATGAAGTGTATAAAAAGTAAATTCCTTTAACTCATCACATCGTTTTAAGTAGGACTCTGCAAACAGTATAAATTCGAAATCGATTTATTAAGTGCCTTTTCCAGCACATTTAGCTAAATAATGCTCCATGCCTACATGGCACGTCGAAATGTATAAGGACACAATGTTTACCGTTAGCGACTAGTACCAAGCAGTTTGCATTTTGCATTAGCAGCTAGCTAATTTTGGCTATCACAACATACCAGATCCATTAGGTCCGATGATTGCAGTAAATTTATGAAAAGGTCCAATGATCTGTCTTCCTTTGTAAGACTTAAAGTTTTCGATCTCTATGAGTTTTAAATAACCCATTTTCTTTGATTTTGCACTGTTATTAAAATAAAAACTATACGAAGAATGTTAGCTTTGTAAAATATTAGCGAGCTAGCTAATGCTAACGACCGGTGTATAGCGAACAAGCTATCTCAAAACGAGGGCTGCACGCAAATGAATGAACCTTTTTGTCCAGTCTATTGCTAGCCTGTACATAAGTTACATTATGAGATGCATATTTAGTTTGACAATTAACCAAGCTTCATAATCTATATCAAATAGACTCGAAACAGTTGTAACAACAAAGCGCCATTTTACAGTCTAACATGAAAAGTCTCTGCGCGCGAGTCACGAAATCTCACAGTTTCTCACGAGAGGACGAAGAGCTACTTGACGCGCGCTGTGAGGCACTGACACCTGCGTCTTATTTTCTGAACTATTGAATTATCCAAGGTTATCTAGGTTATAGGGTAGAGGTATAGATTTTAATTGTTATTATTATTATCATTATCATTATTCAAGTTTTTCAGTGTGTCTTCGTTATTTGTAAAGCTATACACTCGTGTGATTCACTTCTAACAGCGACATTAGTTTAGATGTTACCATGGATACCGACTATGGGCATCCAAACAACAGGATTCGATCCAAAAGTAGTGGCATACATTCTCTGTTTTTATTTAAAATAATTTCTGTAAAATTGACGCATTAAGGTAAGCATCGCTTTAGATAAAATACTACAGATTTTTTGTAAATGATGGATACAACTTATTTGAAGAGCTTTGAGTTAATATTATAGACATTATGTTGTCCGTGTGCAGTCATTCATTTCACGTTTTTACAATAAACAATCCCATTCCCATTCAAACGTCACAAGATCCTTTTATTGTTTTTTGTTTGTCTGTTTTTTTGTTTTGTTTTTATTGGCAGCTCTACTGTTCGGTAACTAGACTGGTTACTTATTCCAATTAGTAACTGAGTTAGCAGCTGAGTTGCAGCATTAGCCTATAAAAGAGAGTAACTTTTGCTGTTATTCCCATCGGTGCGTATGAATCAATATATTTTTGTCTATTCAGGAACTGAAAAAAACTGTTAACATGTACAAAGTTGATTTGGACCAATCCATGGAAAAGGCACTGGAGAGGCGAAGGTCTGCAGAAACAGCCCGCAAGGCTCGCATTTTCAACACACGACAACGTGTGATGGGAGTCGACCTAGATGCTCTGAACCAACAAGTCCAAGAAAGACACCATCAGCAAAACATTGATAAACAAAGGGACAAAGCTGTTGGTAAATTATATGTTGTAAAGAGAGACCGTTTTATCTCATTTAAACCCTTCATATTAATGAACTTTGCATCAGTGAGCACGACTGCTCAAAAGTATCATGTTATTGCATTTCAGATATGCTGAGAATATGCCGAGATGAAACACTTATGCTGCAGGACATGGAGGAAAAAGAGAAACGGAAAGCTTTGCACAAGGACTTGACCCAGCACTGGGCCACACAGCAGTGGGACCCTCTTGAAGCTGATTTGAAATGTGACCTAAAGGGGGCAGTCAAGATTACAATGCCAGAGGCTGATTTGGGGGCTGCCAGTGTGCACATTTTTCAGGTAGGCTTACTGCATGAGGCGGCTGTATTGTGCTTCAAAGACCAGCAGAATATAATCCAATGAATAATTAGATAAATAAGCAAGATATCCCTAGAGCACTGTGTCCTTGTTTCGTGTACAGGGAGAAGATATTGGTTGTGAGAAAATGAGGAAAGAAAAAATGAAAAAGACAGAAAGAGATCTGCAAGCACAGATGGATGAAAATAAAAGAAGACAAATGGGAGATAAGCAGAGAGGTGAAAATCATCTAACACCAGCACACATACAAACACATCCACATAGTGATTACAGATGAGCTTACATGAAGTACACTAGTATAAATCACACACTTGCTTCATGCTTTCCTGCACAAACAATCACGCATTCCCACACATAGCCCTATTTGCTATTGTTGACTTTGATGGATGCTCATCCCCAAGAGCCTTAATGTATGTGTGCGTGTGTCACTGAAGAGCTTTCCATAATGGATAATGTATGCAGGTGTAAAAAACACAACAGATTATTTCCAATCCATACATGCTACAGAGATGCTGGTGCACAAAACCCTGCTGCTTCAAGACCAAAGAGGCATTGAGCAAGCTGTACAAGAGGAGGAGTGTAGAAAAACAACCCGCATCGCGCTGGACAACTACAATCAAGCTCTGGTACAGAACACGCATGTGCACTCACAGATGAACACACACATGCTCATACACCCCTCCTGCTGATGTGAATGCTCGAGGCAAAGTCCAGTGGGATTTTGAGCTATGGCAGTGTTCTCAGGTGGGAATTTTAAATTAGAATTACAAACTAAAAATGTTAAGCGATGCATACACACACTTGGCACAGAAGGGCAGCAGTCATGTTGTTTGGTGCCAAAACAACATGGATGGTTAAACTGCTTTGATGTATACATGGGATCTGGCTGTTTTTAAAAGCCCTCATTTAGCTTTTGCCTCATTTGTCTAAATGCACTTGTCTGAATTCCCAGTTGGGAGGGATCATAAATCTTTTAGATTGTGGTATTCTTTCATGATAACTATGGGGTTTCCTTAATAACCACTCAAATAAATGATGCACAAGGAAATGCAACTGTCTGAGTGAATCTCATGCAGCATATTGCTGATTCTTGGCTCTGTCCTGGAAGTAACTACATTTTAGAGTTTTATAAAGATCCTACTGTTTTATTTGTTGCAGGGATAATCAATGGATTATCCCAGGGTCTTACCATATGTTGTTCTCTCAGGCTGCAGAGCAAGCAGAAAAACTTAAGTATCAACACAGGAGCGAGGACAGGGCAAATTTTAAAGAGATGTCGCATACATTGACATCTGACATGATGACAGAGTGTCCAGAGGCAGCAGAGGTATATGTGGGAGATAGGAGGCTGCCACAGATTGTGCCAGACAGGTGGAAGGGGATGAGACCAGAGCAGCTGAGTACCATCTACAGGGAGCAAGAACAACAGCGCCTTGAGAGACAGGTAGATATATATATATATATATATATCGATATAATGTATGCTTGCATGTATGTTTGTGTGTGCAATTTACAATGCCTTTCTTGGTCTCCTTTTATTATCCCACAGTCTTTGAAATCTATCCAAAAATTACTAAAAAAAATGTTAGTATATAATTGTTAAAGGGAGATTTTCCATTTCCAGGTTTTTATATATTTTTTAAAAGCTCTATGCTTTCCTTTCATACTAAAGATTTAAGGTGTTTATTTTTTGTACTTATATGTGATTACATTTATTCTTTGCTAATTTTTATTTTTTTTACCATTGTAAAGCACTTTGTGGCTTTTAATCTGTGAACGGTGCTATATAAATAATCTTTCCCTTCTTCCTTCCTTCCTTCCTTCCTAATATTAACAATTACTAATATTAGTCTATTAAAATTGCATTTTATTTGTCCTGCTGTTGTGTTTCATTGTGTTTTTAAGAATGTGAAACTTTGTTGATGTCTGAAAGGCTACTTGTGTGATGATAGTTTTATGATATATTTATATGTGTTTGTTGGATTAACTGTATGTGACTTCTTCCTGCCCAGAGACAACAGATTAAATTTAGCTTGTAGCTAGTTCTGGTATGGCTGAGTGCCATGCACTGTCCCTGTTAAATAAACAAATAAACTGAACTAAACTAAACAATTAGATATAGGTTGAGAACCACTGCTTAAGAATAAAAATACTTTGAGAACATTGGCGGGCCAAGTATTCCACTTAAGGCTTTTATCTTTTACTGTCTTTAGAGACAACGTGATGCTGAAAAGATTCAAGCTGCAGCATGGGACTTCCAGCTCCTGAATCTGTCCAGAAAAACAGAAGAGGATGACAGGAGAGCAGCAGAGCTGAGGAGAGAGCAGAGAATTCAGGTGGACCAGTTCAACATGCAGCTTGCCAGAGAGCAGCAGGCACAGTGAGCATTACATTCACACACTCACTAATCAGGCATACTGTGCTTGTGAATGTACTTTAAACTTTCAGGGATTTTTTTTTTTCAGATTTCACTAACTTCTTTTTTGTAAATGTATGTTTCTGTCACAGTCAGGAGTTCCTGAATAAGAAGCTATATACCAACAAACTCACCAGGGACTACTTTAACCAATTCAACGCCAGCTCACGCTGATCACTCCTTACCACCATCGTATCCTCTGGCGGGGTCCTAATATTATCACGTGATGACTGTATTTATACTCAATTGGAATGGAGTGTTATAAACAATAATTGCTGCTTATGTTTTTGTGACATTTATGGCCTGATGTTGACAAGAAAAAAGAAAAGCATTTTTGTTACAGATTGTTCCAGGTACTTTATTTTTCGATCATATATCCAGTTACAGTGGTAGATTCATAATGCAGTTACAGTTATGTTGGCCCCATCTGTGGTTCAAGTCCACTCAACTCCTGTCGAACACACACGCAACATCATTGTGCTAATAGCGCACCCAACACTACAAAGAGGCACATCAACTCCGGCAGTGGGACACTCCCTACCCCTCCATCTCCCCTGTTTTCTCTCCTCAGCCTTTGTTATTTAATCTGTCTGCTTTTGAGAAGTTGCTTTTAAACAAACCAGTTTATTTTAAAATAATTTTTCTCTTTTAACTATAAAAAAAAAATCAACAAAACAAAACCAAAAACAAAAGGCCAACATCCTCTCGTTTCCCCTCGAAACATGAAAAGCAAAGAGTGAGTGGCAGGTGAGTGAGTATCTGTGTGTACACTCATTCCTCATTCAAAGATGACATTTGCCCCCAAACACTGACAAACACAGATGTTTAGCAGCAGATAGTTGAGTTAGAATATTGGCATATTTTGCGTCAGTCATCATTCCTGTATGAAAATAGATTTTTTTTTTTTTTAAGTTGTCCTGAGTGTGTCTGTTTAACCAGAAACGAGGAGCTTATACACAACTCCTGTAATGCCTCTAGCCTGTAGACATCTTACTTCCTTCGGGACTGTCAGGTGACATCTGGCCAGAGGCAAGCTTGTATTTGAACAGGGAGAGCACTAACTGGCTTACTGCATTCCTGCCCTGCATAACTGCAAACTCCACAGATATTCACTGCACTGCAACGCATTGCTGGATGATTATGTGCATAAACACAAACTCAGTTTTCACTGTGATGTACTTACTTTCACTAATGACACTAATGTACTTTTTTCATTTTTTTAAATGGTTGTAAACATCTACAGAACAATGTGATTTTTTTTTCCTTTTTAATTTTTTTTGTTGTTGTTGTTGTTGTTCCTCAGCTATGAACTATTCTTGCTACACCCAAACCTCATCGCAATCATTTGTCAAAAATGCAAAGTTTGAATTCAGGAAAATATTACAGAAGAAGAAAAATTACAAATGAAACATTTCAAAGTGAAGCTAGGTCTTTTAAACCTGCACAATTTTCACAATTTTCTATCAAACATGGTTCTTTGAGGGTTGTATTTACATTCTGTTGGGGAAGGGGGAGGTTTTATTTTCGGTAACTTAAACATATGTTATCTCTCCAAAGTCTTCTTGCTCAGATTAAAATCAAGTAAATATAGCATCTGCCTCACCCTGAAAAGAATACATTCTTTGATAGAAATACCAGCATGCATGAACTGGCATTCATCACACCTGTCTTTAATATTAAGCTTGCATCAAAAACGGTCTGAAAATAAAATTTGTGAGAGCTTTTGACTACAAGACTCCACTCTGATCTGTATTATACTGCTTCTCAATAAGATTGTGTGGTATGAGATGGACAGGTATGAAAAGATTGTTAATTAGACACAACAATGTTTTAATACAGTGTATAAAGAGACAAGGACAGATACAGAAAGCTACACATAGGTCTTGACACCAAAAGTTACAATTTCATTTCCAATAATGACATTACACTTCTGGTGGGAAGGCGAGATTGTAATGACATCAGTCTGGTGCTTTATGCAGACCCAGCAGGCACAGGAACTTATCAGGAGCATGTACATATCTATAATACTGTATTATGGCTGAATAGATAGATGTAGATGCAGCTATATACACCAGGTGCTACTCAGCATTTTCACTGCAAGTTCCGCTGAAACGTGACTTCATTTGAATTTAATGAAAACATCATTATGAAATATGTAAAGAGAAGTCAGATGCTTGATATAAACAGTGTAGAAAACCATACGAAAAATGATGGTTAAAAAAATGTCAGGTAACAAAACTGGGGGTTTTGTATTAAATAACAGTTGTAAAAAAAAATAAAAAATGTCACTGGCAAGTACAATCTGAGACATCAAATGGCAACGGACAAACAAAATTATGTATGAAATAATATCAGACATAAATTCAAGACTTGTTATAGCATCATATGCTGTCTGTATCCCTACACTGGGCTCCATCATCGTCTTCCACATTTAATTAATGCACTACTCTGCATCTCTATACGACCACCACTACAGCCCCTGATACTTCTAAATGTACAACATTCTGTCTATATGTTTCTGTAGCATTGATTACTGATGTGAAAAATACAGCAAAGGAAAGGGCAGAAATAAATGCTAGCCTTTTAGATTTATTTGTTGTAAACTCTGCAGATAAAGGAAGATGGGAGGGGAGAGTCAGCGAGACTTGCGTCACATGGTCCATTATTTTGGACACTCCTTTGGTTGAAATAGTCCAATCAGTCAGATGATTGCCAAGAGCATCTGAAAAGTTGGTGTATGATTGCGTAATGGACGTCAAAATACAGATCAGCAAGTCAGAAGGGAGCTGGAGCGTATGGGCACATATGTGTTGACATATTTTGGTCTGATGGTCCCAGGTGGTAGTGTGGAAGTTAATCAAGGATAGTGACTGAGTTGGGCATGCCATTGGTAGCAGGGGAGAAGATTATTGGGTTGAGCGGGGAGTTATCCGGCAGGCCGTGGAACCCTTCCTGACCCTCACTGACCAGAGACTCATCCAGGTTGAGCTCTGTGGTTATGGCACTGCTGCCATTGAAGTCCAGGTTGTCCTCACTGCACAGCTTGCTCGCCTCACACAAGGATGGCTGGCTGGCTGTCCGCTTCTCCTCAAGATCACTAAAGAGGGTGACAGCAGAGGTCAAAAGCCAGAAATGCAGTAATATTGAAGAAAAGCACTTCAGTATCATCAGAAGACATGAAAAAATCATCTAAATCCATGTGATCTGATGACATCTTTTGTCAAAAAAGTAACAGGTGATCACGTGCCAGGATGCAAGCTGGAAATAGATGAAACCAAAATTGCTATAATGGTTCATTTACTAAATAGTTACTTGACTTAATTTTGAGTACTCTTTCAAATAATTTTTCAGGCAGATGTGCAAAAACAAACAAAAAGGGATAGTTGCTCGTTTTAAAATTGGGAAAATCTCGCACATTTTTTAAGATTAGCTGAAGAGGAAAAAAATACTTTTGGAACATTATCTAAATATTACAACATTGATTGAGACCCTTAAGGTTCCAAGATGTTCCAAGAAATGAAGGGCTTTTTTTTTATTTAAAAAAAAAAAATTTTTAGAAAGGGGCTGGATTATGATTTGCCAATGTGAAAGTAAAACAGAGATGGAGAATAACAAAAGACGGGGTGAAACTCATCACAGCATACCTTTCTAGAGATCTGCAAAGTGGGGCAGGCATCAGAGAAAACAAAGGGACAAGGAAAGGAGCACAAAGGATTAGGAAAACCAAACAGAGCCAAGGGAATCAGGGCTGTGGTGGGAATTCAAACGTTCCGTGGAGATACAGTATAAAAATGATTTGACAAACCTATATTCCCCAAAAGTTTCATCCTTCATTGGCCTTGCTTCCGAGTCCATTGGACCCTCTTCTTTATCTTTCACTGAGAATGAAACAGATTATTGCATTTCATTATCGGTAAGATCTCATCAGTGTTCCTCTCTAAGCCACTGTGTCAGATATCATTGAAGGTATTATGTCAAACAGCAAGATAACATTAAGTCTGTGTATACAAGGCAGAAAAGACTGGCTAGTCTTCAAAGATGTTATCTATTGATCTGGATGTAGCTTCCATCCACGTAGTTTCAACACTCACTATAATTAATCTATTTACTATTCAAATTTAATACTGTTTAAATTATAGATGAATAAGATTGCCGTCTGATTGGGTGTATTCATTGTTCAATTAGTTCTTGAAAATCTTGGCTTTAAGGCTGGTGTTTTTCTCTGTCCAGTCAGACAGGGAACTCCTGCAGGTTTCAGATACTCTTCTGCTGTGTTACTATTATTTCACACTCATATCACTCACTTCAGGGCAGAGCCTCGTCCTTGCCAACACAGCAAGGAAATACAAGCTCATTTCATTACATGAATGAAGTGAAAGATTGCGGGGGCTGTAAGGGAACAGTAGGTTTAGTGAATTTGACAGTTATTTGGAAGTGGAAACCACTGTGAGGGTTATAGTTGTAACAATTTTTGGGAAGTATTTTCCAGTCAGAATAATCTTTTTTAAGTTGCTTATTTTTTAACCACACTGTCAGACAGCTTTATGGTTTGTAACTGGCCAGTGTGACCCACACTTCTGAAAACTCGAAGCAGAAAAAAATGTAATTCTATAGAAACGTTTCACAAAACCATACTTGCCTGAGTACTTCCCCCCTTTACTCCTCTTGATGAAGCAGAGGATGAGCAAGATCAACAACAACAGCACGATAGCACTCACAAGGCCAATGAACCAACCCTGTGTTGCAAAGTTCGGCTGCATCTCTGTCACTTCTTCAGTGGCAAAAAAAGGAAAAGAGAGTTTGTTTTTTGTGAGGGGGAAAACAAGATGAAAGCAAGAAGAGAAATGGAAATTATGAAAATGGAAAACACAAGGTAAATGTGTTAGTTAGAATCTAGAGCACACAAAACAGAGCATCATTCATTCTGACAGGGTGGCATTTCACCAGGGAACAAAGTATACAGAAAAATACAGCAAACACACAAGTAATGGATCATTTCATATGGCTAACTGGGCTCTCATCTCACAAAACTCTTTGAAAGCACTTCACAGGCAGAAAGAATGAACAGTGAGACACTCTCTGAAGGATCCAGCTTTATATTTAGACATGGGAAGCCCAGAGGAGAGAGCAGAGGAGATGAAAGAAAAGAAAATGAATGAAGCCAGAGAGCTACCTGTTCCTTCTGTGTCGATGTCAGTCTCCCAGAATGAATTGTTGCTGTAAATGAAGCGCAGACGATAATGAGACCCAGGACTCAAGCCCTGCAGCTGGTAGAAGGACTGAGCAGAGTTCAACTTCTCCGACTCCTTCCATTTACTGCCACCTGCCAAAACAAAACATGAACCTCTGTGTATCCTTTGTTGTACTTCAGGATACTAGTTTGACTTAAATGAGGTTATCTTATGTATACATCAGTGTGAATATTATACCATTCTTGTCGAGGTATTGGATCTGGAAGACAACATTCCTGTGTCTCTTCTTGGCAATCCAGCTGACATTAACTGAGTTTTCCCCCACAGACAGGCTGATATTGGCAGGAGGTGCTGCAATGCATTCAGGCAAAAATGAGAGTCTACAGTGTAATACAATCTCCCTGCATGCATCATTACGGTAACAGCAGCGAACACAAAAAAATACCTCCATCTAGTGTGGTGGCACCCGTCACTATGACAGGCTCTCCTTCTCCAGCCTTAGTGCGCCCCCTCAGGTAGAAGCGATAGTGGTTGTGACGGTCCAGCCCCTTCAGGGTAAAGTGGGTGACTGTGGGGTTATCTATAGCCTCTATCTGCATGGGGCTGTCCTCTCTCTCTGTAACTGACCACAAAAGAGCCCAAAAGACGTTCAATCACTGTTTGACTGTCAGCATATTTCTCTATGTGACTGTCAGGATCGGTAAAGATGCTATGACATTTTTACTGCATTATTGATTTAGCTAAAGTTGTATTGTGTGGTATAACTCACACAAGTAATTTAGTAGCCCTTATAAAATGAAGGAATTCACAGTGGACAGACAAGGATTAAATATGTGGGATGCTCACTCCGTTGGTACTGCAGTAAAAATCCAGTAAGGATTCCATTGGGCTGGGCTGGAGGCATCCACCGCAGGGTCATTTCTGTCTCTGATGGGCTGTCTAGGCTCAGGGATGTGGGAGGTCCAGGTGCTACCAGCAACACAAAAACATGATGAAAATGTGCTCAGACTAGAAGGGATCTATCTGTTTTTTTCTAACACACTAGTATTTTTTTCACAATCCATTCCATATTCATCCCACACCAGCCTTCTCTTTCTAAATCTATGATTTAATCATTTCTGTAGGTAAACCTCTCAACATGCTTTGTCTTTCACTTTCTCCATTTCATTCATTGTCCCTCGTCCCTCCTTCATCTCTTCTTTTTCCTCACCTCCCTCTTTTGTTTCGAAAGGCAGCTCCTGAGAGAGGGGTCCCTCTCCCTTTTTGTTGAATACAGCCACAGCCAGGACATAGCGGGAATACGGTCTGAGATTACTGATGATCTTCTTCGTCTCATGGGGCCCAGCTTCCACCACCACAGTACTCTCAGGCTCCCTAGACCTTTGGCCTCGGTGGTGGCCCTTGGAACCTGTTCTGGTCAGGTGTATCTGGTGCCACAAAATCAGACACAAGAAGGATAAAAAAAAGGAAATATAGGGTTAGATTGTTAAATCCATTTCTAATATCCATGGTTCGAATTACGAGGAAGTTAAGGGGAGATCGGCTCCCCCGAAAGGCAGACGAGCTGATCTTAGAACAACATTTGACCTCGACTAAAATGTTTTTTAGCTTCCTTTCGTAAAACCAAATAAGGGTTGTTCAGGAACAGAGTAGATATAGGAACAGTACCTGGTATCCCAGCAGGTTTCCTCTGACCGTGTCTTTGTCTATAGGTGCCCAGGCCACTTTGATTGTAGTACTGTTCAGGTACTCAATACCCACATCTATTGGAGCCTCAAGTGGAACTGAGGGACAATGAAACATCTGTGTTATTCTCATTTTCTACTGTTGAGCATGCGAAACAGAAATATACCTCCATTTAAACAAAAATTTAAAGCTGTTAAACATTTTTTACCATCCTCCCCAGAGTAGCCAATTACAGGATCTGGCTCAGGCCCTTCATCTATCCCATTAACAGCCTGGACTTTCATTTCAAAGGCAGAGAAGTTGCCAACATCATAGATGATGAATGGTGGTGTTGTTGTCTCACGGATGTGCCATTTAGGGCCACTGCCAACTGCTTTCCTCCATTGCACCTTGTATTTGAAGTCAGGTCCATTAAAGTTACGTTTATCCATTTTCTGCAATCACGGGAAGAGCAGGAGATAAACATAAATTTGTTTTATGTTCTTCTTTTTTTTAAAGAATTTAATTTGGGGTTGCTTTAAATAAGATTGCACTCAGGTAAAAGGCAAGGCAAGTTTATTTGTATAGCACAATTCATGTTACGAAACAATTCAAAGTGCTTTACATAAAACATTAAA
>JAPMNP010625104.1:0-10580 GCA_029874935.1 Atherina boyeri
TCTATATTTAGAATGTGTGATGATCCTTATAGCCCTTTTCTGTAAAAGAAAAATTGAGTGGGTATAAGTCTTATAAATATTTCCCCATATCTCTAAACAGTAGTTAATAATATATGGCAAAATTAATGAAGAGTATAACATGTATAATGCCTGTTTATTTAACAATCCCTTAATTTCATTTAGTATTGCTATTGATTTAGATATTTTCATCTTAACAAAATTAGCATGCCTCTTCCACCCCAATTTGCAAACAATGCACTTCTCTTTTAAGAAAATATTTTTTTGAAATATGGATGTACACAAATATCTCATTTGAACCTAAATTTATATATAATGACATAAATGATGACAGATGAATATCCATAATATTCAACATTATGAAAGGTTTTGATTTACCATTTACCCATAAATGGCATACATTTAGTCCTTACTTAAAGGTTTATGGTGGTTATGGAGTTAAAACACATTTAACACAAACTATAACAATTTCACAAAACTGTAACTATTACTGATTATTGCATTTGTATTACTTTTTTTGTAAGTATTTTTAATGAGCACCAGTGGTACACGGCATGTACATATACATGAATGCAAAGGGAAATGATTGTTGAAATAATGCTCACATTTTCTAATAGTAAGACCCCCCACCCTACCCCTCGGAACATGTGGGTGCATTTGTATTACTGATTGTGTTTCCATACTTCCAGTCACAGATTTTCTGAAAATAGCCCAATTGATCACATGAAATCTAATGCAAATGTGGGACATACAATAATATAATAATGTCGGAACTCACAGGCTGCATCCGAATACCCCCACTAAGCTTGCTATGTAGTAGGCGAAAACAAGTATGCATGCTACGTAGTAGATCCGAAATCTCCAGTATGCATCGGAGTAGTAGGCACAAAGGTCCTGGATGCTTTCACAGTATTTCCGTTCCAAACTGACAGGCAAATCTTTACTCTGAACTTTACACTCACAATTCATTCAAGAATAGAAATATGACTGTTTCTCATTTTTTCGTATGTGTGTACTAATCCTTTTCTGTGGCAAATGTCACACTAAGTTATTTTTAGTAATCATAGTTAAACTGAATATTGGCATCAGGACGCTACAGTTAATCTTCATAAATACTGCATCCTCAACATTGTTGCACCAAGGATGTGTCTTGGGTCCTCTGCTGAATTCCCTGTACAATGGCAGAGATGCTCACCCCTCCAACATCATTGTAAAAAATACGGATGACACAGTGGTGGTAGGTTTCCCCACTCCAGCACTGGGGGAAGAGCCTATCTGGAGGAGGTGGTGGTCATCATGGTGTAAGAACAACAATCTGGACCAGAATGTCTCCAAAACTAAAGAAAAGCTAGTAGACTTCAACTAAGAGAGGCAGAGGTCAATGCCTCTCAGGATCTATGGGACCCCTGTAGAGGAAGACAGCAGCTACAACTACCATGATATTTTCATCTGTGAGGACCTGACATGGACCACCTACATCTCCACCTTGGTGAAGATGGCAAGATAGCGACAGCAACACCTTATGGCTCAGAAAAAGGACATCTACACTTGGTGGTGCATGACCAGGGCCAGTTGAATCAATAAGGACATTCACCACCCCAACAACTGTCCATTGCAGTGGCTGCCCTCTGGTAAGTGCCTACGCATCTGCATGGCCAGGACAGAGGATGAGGAAGATCTTCTTCACCCAGCCCGTCAGAATACTCAACCCCCGCCCCCCCTTTTTTTTGTATCTGTATCATTGTATCTATTAGATCAGATTGTATGTAGTACACTAATATCTGGATTTTGCAAATACATTTTTTTCATCTTGTTTTACTACATATTTTTTTGTAGCATATATTCTGTCTTGCACAAACCAAGAGTCACATGTAATTTCACTGCTACTGTACCTCTACATTTGCAGGTGACAAATCAGATCTTGACAGATCTAGAATATTAGTTTATTTCATGGTCAGATAAATATGATGACAGCTAGTGACATCTTGAACACATTACATTCACTTAATACTGCATTGAAGTTTTAAGGACAAGATGGGGCCTGATCACACAATTAAAATGCACAAAACACTTAACACAAGAGGAATATTTTTTTTCACAGGTAAGTTATCACATGTAGAACAAGTGCAATTCAGTTAACAGTGATTTTATGATTAATCAAAAATAAAATCCATTAAACATGTAATTTAACATCAAACATTAAAACTTTTTTTAATAATTTCAAAACAACATAGTTGAAAAATTCATTCTAAACAAGCTGGAACTTGCAAATCAAGATGGCAACAGTGTATGATTCGAATAAGCATTTAGCATTTCACACATAAATAATTAAGATGTGCATTAATACATACCTTAAAACACACATACAGTGAGTTTTTATTCTAAACTAGTGCATTGTCACTTGCATTATGTAAATGGAGTAACTACTTGTTGCAAACCACCTCCCGTTTTTTGTCTTATCCTGTGCTTCCTGTGTGCCAAAAGTAACTTAAAGCAGGAAAACCCTGCTACACTCCCGCTTTGACTACATTCCACTAAAACATAAACACTTGCTTTTTTTTTCACCATGCAACTTCAAGTCTGCTTTTTTCTTCCTAACATCCTGTAATTCAAGTTTGTGCATGACTGACTAAACATGCCAAGTTTACATGTCCCTCTGTAGACTTACTGAATGCTGCCTGACTGTGGCGTACCCGAAGAATCATTTCAGGGTCAGGCATTATTTATCACCCAGTAGGTGGGAATATAGTAAATGATCATTGTTTTCAAACACTGTTGATAGAGGGTGGTTAGATTACAAAAATCTTCCCAGCAGCTTCGAAATATCTCTATGTGAAGGAAAAATCAGACACAAAAATCTGATTTGAATTCTTGCAAAATATTTCTGCATTTAAGGTAAGCACACTTGCAGAAAACTTCTACCAAAAACTCCTTGATCGGCCTAATTTTTTAGTCGCATTGTCATCTTGCGCATTGTCGAGAAAACCCTTGTGCGCAGTGAAGTTTTGTTGGGAGAGGCTGGATGGATTACTCTTATCAGGTGACATCGCTCCAGTTTTGAAGGAGCCACGCAGATCCATGTTGATGCAGAAAACTCCTGACAACAGCTGCTTCTTGTATCGGTCGAGACGCACAAAGACATCCTGGACTGAAGGGCTGCTCTCGTTCATCCAGGTGGGAAAAAGGCTGGTGGAGCTGGACCTGGTTGGGAGGGACTGGTAATTGTGCAGCTCCAGCTGACAGAACAATCTATTGGAGGAATTTAAAATGATATAGAGACATGAGTGAAGAGTTAAATATAATCATTTCTCTAATCAAAAACAGACAAGGAGAGACTTCATGTTTACAATTTATGAAATCATGTGTAAATGTGAGAGGATTTGTTGACGGACTTACAGTTTTCTAACCTGAATCTGATGCGTCTATAGCAAGTTTGAGTTTATTTGTGTGTATATCACTGTACTTTTAAAGCATCATACTCATATAACTTTTTTTTTAACCAGCAAAAAAGTTCTTAAAAGTAACCACACATTACCTGGCCAGAACTGAAGGGCAGATAGATAAAGTTTGCTATTTTGCAAATGGAGGGAGTCAGATATTTCCATCAGTAGTAAGCTGACTCCAGACAAATAATAATGTTGCTATTTACAGACCTAATGTGCTGATAAGCAAAAGTTTCCTTACCAATTCAATTGATAACTCATAGGATGACAATATGCCGATCATTATGTGTCTCTACTGCCCTCATCTGGCTATAATGACCAGTTAGTGCAGGTTTAACCCAGTGTTTATTAATCCTGGTCCCACTGCCCTGCATGTTTTAGGTGTTTCCCCAACTCCAACACACCTGATTTGGATGAACTTTACTCCATGTCAAGCTCTTTGCAGGCTTATTAATGAGCCATTACTCTCAGCCAGATGTGATAGGGTATGGAAACATCTAAAAGATGCAGTGCAGTGGGTCCTGAGGCTCAGAATTGAGAAACACTGGTTGAATCAAAGTGAAATCTAGCCATGTTCACAT
Source organism: Atherina boyeri (assembly GCA_029874935.1). NCBI lineage: Eukaryota > Metazoa > Chordata > Actinopteri > Atheriniformes > Atherinidae > Atherina > Atherina boyeri. The sequence goes on from JAPMNP010625104.1 coordinate 4,043, forward strand.
ACTGCTGGTAGGTGAAACTGCCAATCAAATGTGTGCCGATGTGTAATCAAAACTGTAGCCTTTTTAAGTAATGTGATATTTACTAACTACTGGAACTGTAAACTCCACGGTTAATTACCTGGCTGATACTTTTTGAGAAAAGCTTTTGGAAGCCTGTTGAAGAATACGCTGTAGGATCTTCAAAATCTGCTCTCGAATCCACCCAACGTCTTCCTGCACATCTGGCAGCCACTCCAGAAGTCTAGATATGAAATGCATGATTGTCACTCAAAAGACAGTAGTTATATTTGGTGATAACAACATAGTACTAGTACTATTTCTGGCACAAGACAGTGTTCAAAGCAGATAAAATATAGTTTAAAAGTATCTAAATATTAATAAATAAAGCCTTCTATGAATCAATTTAAGGTGCTAAATATAGAAAGCTTAAAGAAATGCACAGTGTAGGATCAATTACTGAGGGAAGGGGACCACATGTAATTAAGTCCCACAGTACCTGAGAGTCAAGGACAAAGCAGACTCCAGAGGGAGTGTGTATGGCAGCATCATGGCTGAGGCCATCCTGACGGGGAGCAAGTTGCCTAGCGACTGTGCCAGGCTCCTCCTCTCCATGCAGGCCTCAACAAGGGCTGCAGAGGGAAGCAAAGACACTGAATTACCTCCTTCAACCCAAACTGCAAATAAACTCCACAGGAGTCAAATGTTTTGTTGACATTAATGGGATTTTCAGTTCAGTGAACATTAAATGTTCTCTGTGAAGAAAAATATTAACAAGTGATTAATGCACTTATACTGTATATCCACACAAAAGATGTGTTCTTCATCAATTCCTATGTCAAAAGCTAAGTGATATGGATGAAGTCAATTAAAACCTTATATAATAACTCTTATGTTTCATACTTCAAATTGCTAAAAACACCACATACTCTTTTGGATTTCAAATCTATTATTTCTACTGTCCAAGCCGTCACTGGTTTACACTGAGGAATATTTTGGAGAAACCTAAGTTAGACCCACTCTTTCTAATATTCTGTTCTCAGTATTCTCAATAAACTTTAAAAGTTCAATTTTACATTGGTTAAGTTAATCAAAACATTAAATAAAACAGTTGATTACTCTAGCCAAAGAAACCAAAACCAATTTGCTTTTCACAACACCCCATGTAGTAGGACATCTATTTGCTTAAAACTTTCATTTACAAAGACTAACACTGATTGAAGGAAGTAGCTGAGATGTGACCCGGACAGTGTCTGCTTGATTATCTAAAGACTAAAACAGAGACCCTGAAACACCATGCGGGGAAGAGAACATTCAAACTGAAGCAGGTGTCAAATGTAAAGCTGTTCTTAGAACTATTAGAAAAAGTTTAACATGAATGTATTTTGTAGGACAATATAAATTGTGCTATATAAAGGAACACTTTAATACATGGTTTATAACCAAGGTATATCAAAATGGGCTCGTTCCACTTCTACACCTGTGTGTGCTGGCTAATTGTAGAACATACAGAAAAAAAAATTATTTGTGTTTTTAGGTATATTGTACAGCCCTATGTCCACCTTTTAGTTTAGTAATGTTAATATATGTGTAACATAAAATGAAAAATAAAGATAACGAGCAATCGCTGTTAAATCTGTGATGCTAACTTTGCATGTGAAATCTTGACTTTCAGCCGCACTACTTTAACATATCGACAAAACAAGCAGATAAGATGTTTGCTCTGATGAAGTACCTGTTATAAACAAGTCTCTATTCAACCAGCAGGGGAGAACAAACTCTATACATTTTAAGGTTCAAATTACTTTAAATCTTGTGTGTAAATCTCAGTTTTGTTACCTTTGTGCAAGGCCGGTGGAAGGTACTCAATGATATGCTCATCAAATGAGGAGCTAGCATGAACCATTACTGCTTTCTCTTCCACGTGTGACTTGTCTTCTGCTTCCCTTCTATCATTCTCCTCCTCTTCATCACAATCCTCATTTACTTCCCCATTGGCTAGCAGGGGCAAGTCTCTTTGAGGACCGTTGAAATTAAGCAGTCCTGAAAGTGAGAGAAAATATTACTGTGTGTTGTTTGATTATCTATCTATCGACAGACCATTTGCATGACCCTTAGACAACACAGGATTATTGCTCAACCAATTGAATTATCCATCAAGCTTATAATAATCAACATATTCCCTCTTGCTGATTTAGTAAAACCACGTTGATTCCTGTGGATGCTGATAACCACAGAGAGAAGCTTTTCCTTATCATTAGGAAAGGAGTTTATTGATGTGGTGACATGGTTACAGGAAGAACACATTCTGATAGTATATCAGGGTGATAATGTGTGTAAATACGAAGATTTTCTGATCATGAGACAAAAGATCGATTACACTGGTTAATAGTTTGCAGGTTAAAAAAGAAGCAGCTTTGAAGAAAGTTGGAGAAAGTGTGACTCTTACCATTTCTCTCTAAAAAGTGCAGAGCGTCTTTATATCCCTGTTTACACATAGCTTTCATGACCTGCACACAAAACAAACATAGATTCATCTCCCATGGCTTAAAGAAGTCCACTGAGTTCACCTCTGAGGCAATCACTTTATCAGTGTCTGGCAGTGTGTTTTTGTACATATGTGCATCCAGAGAGGGCTGTAATCAAGAAGTGGCCTACCATTGGGTCGGGAGGGAAGAGTGCCCTGGAGACTCTGTAGAGGTTGGTGAGGGTAAACTGGATGCTTGTGTTGGTGAAGCGGAACTCATGGATGTTGGTGGAGGTGTCTCTGGGGCAGATGTCACTCTCTCCAGAGAAAGGGGACACTGTGATGGTGTTTTTCAGTTCATACTGAGGCAGGTTGTCTGAGATTCCTCCATCAACATATCGCTGAATGATAAAAAATACATTTTAGCAACAAACAGAAATTGATCAATAATTGTTTAAAGTTTCCAAAATTGGAAATGGAGGGACATCTATCCAAACAATTGCTAATAAAAAAAGGCTATGGAATAGTGGGACCATATTGTGTTTAATGATAGAAAAAAATAGGTTTAATTAAAGCTTTAAAAAACTTTTCTCTTGGATGAAAAGGCAGTGTATGTCAACAGAGAATGACATCAGGTTTTTGAATTTGAGCCACATGAGTAAGAGAACAGAACAAACTCAAAACATGTGTCAGTGTGGTCACATTTGGCTCTGTCACCCTCATTTTGGTCACAAGCCCTGAATACACACCAATGTAGGCTTTCAAAACTCATCCCAAAGGCCACAGAGGGAGTGCATGTTTCCAAGAAAACCTTTACACCAGAAACGTGGCCAGCACAAAAATAAAGAAAAAAAAAGGGAAAACGTTCCACTTTCCCCTTCAGTGTGAGATCTCTGACAAACACTAACACCAGTGGAATTTTCTAATCATTGTTTACACACAAGTGCCATTCAGAACAAACACATTCTTTAGGAAGGGAGGGCTGCCGTTGGCACAGTTGCAAGCGACAACATCAAAACAGTGTAGAATTCATGCACAAGCAAGGTGTATAGCACATTATACCTCCTCAACTACAGTAACTTGTACATGTTTGATTTGTCATGTTAAATCTAAAGAAATCCCTCAGTTTATTTAGCTTCATTAGCCTGAAGACAAGACACTGCCAACAGAGGCAAAGTGTGCCTATGCTAAAAAGTGAATTTACTCACCACTCCTTGAAGTGTGGGAGGAATGAAGCCACAGTAGACTGGAATGTAGGCACTGCAGACACATGCCTAATCAATAAAGAAAATCCCATCAGAAAAACTGAGACTGATAAATTTGTCACATAAAGAACAAAAAAAATAGAACTGAGCAAAACAGGAAAGGTAAAGAATCATTATTAACAAGACATGAAAATAATCATATCATATTGATGATATTCAGAATACAATTAATTTAAACTTATGATTTAAATTTATACTTAATTAACAGGCTAATTTTCTGTTACTTATTAATCTAAACATTGTTACTATCATATAATTAATCATAAATAACAATAAGATAACATAGTGTAAGTATTGTATTTATTGTACACTATGAATATATATATAATTCATGGTGCAGAAAAAGCGGAAAAAAGCAAAAATCATTCACAGAAACTGGAACAATAGAACTTTGCTTGATAAAACTGACTTATTATCTTTTCAATATTGTTGTCACTGCAAAATCTAATGGTTGCATCAGCAATAATGTATTAAATCAAGTGCTGATAAAATCAACTGATGCTTAATTTCCCTAATCAATTATGATGTAAAGTATTTTGAGGGGGGAAAAATGGTCAAACTGAGTGTATATACCTGCACCACCTCTTCCTTGTTGTTGAAGTGAGACACCAGCACATTTTCTCCATCTGAAACCCGAGTGAGAGAGATTCCTAGCCGTCCGCTGGCCTGGTGGTGAGAATCGTCTGGCAGAGTGCGACGCAGCATGTGACGCACAATCTTCACCAGGTTAAAGGAAGGGTGCATGGGTCCAAGGAACCGCTTCCTCGCCTCTTTGGCTACCTCGATGATGCTTGCACCTGCATCACCTTTGAAAGATTTTTGAAAAATATGGGTACAGCTGTCATCTCCATGGGAGCTCATTATCATGCACACTGGCACTGAGATGGAGAGCAATTAATACCATGGTCAGTGTAAATTACTATAATGATGTAAGATACAGTAAGTTTTGTGGCAGAACTAAGTTCTTCATGCAGGTTTATTTGGCTGCATTATAAGGTCAAAGAATTAGAGCAACCAGTAATAAGATTTCAGATTAGGTGTAATTAGCAACTATTACTGGAAAGCAAGTCTTACAGCACAATCTACAGTGTTTATGTTGCAAAATACTCAAAAATACTTAAGATGATATGTTTCCCTTGAAACCTTTAGCCCTTTAAAAGATACTTGCAAGAGCTTTAAAATAAGATGTTTGCTCTAACGTGGAAATCTGTGTCAACATTAGTTATTATCCCATAAATCATAAAATTATTTACGCAAAGATGCCAAACTGGTTCTCTGATGGTGTATAATTGCTAGAGTTACAGAGAATCTCCACTTTGCAATACTTTCTAATACTTTCTAAATGGGAAATTCCAAAAACAAAGTAATAATGTATTTCATACTATTCGCTTTTCTAAAATACATATTTATGCAGTGAACAGCACAACTTATTTTAACCAAATCTTACAGTTTAGCAGACTTTTTCCACCACTGAGAAGTCATGAAGAATCCTGTACAACAAACGCAAACGCTTAAATACCTTGCAGATACCTACCAAGACACACTCCTGTGACCAAAGCAGTGGCGGTGAGTGCTCCAGCAGATGCCCCATATATGTGCTTGGCGTTTAGCACCAGAAACGGAGCCTGCTCCAGTAGACAGCTGGCCACACCAACGTGGTAGATACCGAGGAAGCCGCAACCTGCGAAGGAGATGTTCCATGGCGCGTCTAACGGGAACATAGTGGTCGCTTTATATCCACAGCTGTGTCCAGCTAAGGATAAGATCCAGTTTAGATACAATTGAAGTTATTAAATAAGAGTCTGCTTTAAAAGCTAAAGACCGGTCATGATGATGGTGCTCAGCTTGTTTATCTCTAGAGTGGACTTTGCCCGCTACTTGTGGAAGCTAGAATAGGAGAAGTCCCTTTCTTTGTTGTAGGTAAAGTCGACAAAGTTTACATTGTATAAAAATGAAACAATTCCTTATCGCTCGAAGTAAGCTATATAAGTAAATATTTTTCTTACAACAGTACTGAGCGACTTAATATAGATGTAGTCAGCAATGGAGACCCGATGTTATTTCGCGCTGAGGGCGTCTGTTGGGAGGAAGGCGCAATGTTACCCTGCTTATCCAATCATAATCGAAACTGCAAGTGAAATCGACCTATCACAATAAAAACGGTGACTATATGACCAATCACAGTCCGCATCGTTGACGTCAGCTTAAGGTCACTTTTGTCTCTGAAAACTGTCAAACTTATGTCCCCAGACGAAACTCCGCGTTCTGTTTTCATGTTGCTAAATTTGTCTACATGTTTTTGTTCATATTTTGTCAGGCTTTATTGGGACTCTTTAGCAAGAGGAGGAGGGTGTATTGATTTACTGCCATGCGCATTGGTTAAATTAAATTGTGGTTCTACATTGAACTGTGGTTTACAGGTCAGTCACAGAAAACTTGAGTTAATACTTGCAAGAGACTTTTTCTTTAATAAATTTGTGGTAATTTCAGTTTTGAAAAATGACAACTTAATTGTATTTTAAAGGTAGGCTATGTATATCAATTGATGTTGAGGAAAAACTGTGTTGAAATCTCTATATTAACAGTCAATGGTTGAAATCCAGATGAAATTATAGTTAGCCTACCTGCCCAAATATTTTATAAAGCATACTCGGCAAATTACTGAAATGTTTCTCTGTAACTTCCTAGTATGCACTGTTCACAGAATTAGACTAACAAATAAATACCCACTGTTGTGCGACTGATTAAAGGTTATGAATAGGACATCACGGGTGTCCTAGAATAAAATCAAAATTGTGAAACCACCAGC
>JAPMNP010625150.1:0-12324 GCA_029874935.1 Atherina boyeri
TTTCAAACTTAACTTATATGAGAATAAATACATTTTCAAGCCACACATACATAATAGTTGAAAATACTGTACAGTGCACTGTGACTTTTAAAAAAAGGACTTTCTTTTCTTGTGACCATCCAATAGGAACATCACCAGCTGTCTCTCACACCATCTTTAGTCATACAAGATTAATATTAAGTACTTGTTACAGTAAGTTGAATTTGTCCTGCGGTCACATGTGCGGTCGGTGACTTAACGGTCTGTCAGTGACCTGGTGACAGCTGCAGGGGACACTGATTGAGAGATCTATGAGAGATGATTTGGACTTGTCCTCTCATATTTCACTTTTGTAAGCTATCTGAAGAAAACACACTAAATACCGTGGTTATTCACTGGACTGGATGATATTAAATCTTAATTAGCTATACTGATATTCCTTGTCCTCTTATTTTGTAATAAATGTAAGAGTTTGGGAAAACTTACATTTCAGAAAGGACAAAAAATTGGGATAAGTGACAGAAAAAAAAAACATTCATGTATGCTGACTCACTGAGAACAGAGGCAATGTAATCTATATCCTGTTATCATAAATAGCATAGAGAAGGGCTCAGATGTATATGTTAAACCGTGCATTTACAGAGTATAAATGCAAAAATGGAACTAATTCCATGGAAGGTATAATGACCTTTGTAAGATGTGGTCAAAATCATACGGATGTTTATGAAATCTAATGTCTGAGCAAAGGGAATGAAAATTCTTAAAGGCTAATATTTGCTGCACAGTATGTTGGTCAAAAGATTGCAGCTCAAAAATTAATTAAGCCTTAAAAAAATCAAGCCTCTGCAAAATTTGTATACATAAAATGTGATGATTGTTATTTTTGTATTTTATTTTATTTATTTATTTTTAGAAAACGTACAGGCAAGGTCAGCTTCACAACAAGACATACTTTGAACTACATTTTTAAAAAACTAATTCAATTAAAGCATTGATTTAATTCTGATCAGATCCTGTGGGAAACTGCAAACAGCACTTGATCATTTTGTCAGTGCACTATATATTAGGAGCCTTTTCTGCAGCTTTAGTCTATGTGTTTTGAGTGTCAGTAGGTGGTCGTCCATGCAAATGTAGTCAGTCGGCGGCAGCAACTCGGGGGCGCAGGTAAGCATGGCCCACAGCAGCCTCTAGTGAATCTCAGGGGTTACATCAGCTCGGTCCTGCAGCAGGACTGCTCCTCTGCCACTTGGCTTCTTTATAGATAAGACTATATGAATCATACAGCTGCTGAACAAAGCATCACTCGTTGGTTCTCTTGGATTATTTCCATGTGCGCAAAAACATCACAAAATGCACCACTTGACGTGGCATTAGGACTATAAAAGCCAGAAAAGGTTCAGTCAGTCAACCTAGTTAGTGGGTTACCATTACAGACCATATTATTTGACATAAAGATGGTCGTGATCTGGAGGTGCACATACTGTTGGAGACAGCTTTGACCAACATTGCATTTCCAGCGGACACTTTTGTTGCTTTATGTTTTAGGCCTACTTAATATGTTATTTATTAATCATATTCCAGCCTCAAATGTGACCACAATTAGGCTACTGTTTCATGGAGTAGTTGAATGTAGCCTAAAGCTCAAGTTGACAGTTAAATAATAAGATGATATACGACATAAACTAGGCTAAATAAAATGCTGAAAGAAAATATAGGCTAAACAAATAGAGGCATTAACTGCGTTTGCCACCTTGACACACAACAGCCGCATAAATTTAAAAACTCACCTGGTGAAAAGTAAAGCCAGGGCAGAGACAAAACAGCAGAAAAAAAAGAGAAAAAGATATAGCTATATAGTGGGGTATCCAACAGGTTTATCCGACCCTGTTGGGAAGGTTGATGCTGAAGTTAACACGGACACTTTCCTCTTAGCGCAAGAGCACTGTTTCCATGGTAGTCAGGCGTCACGAAATTTACGGTAAATCACGACGCTCGTTCTCTCTTAAACTGCCAAGTGATGACCACTCAAGTTTGAAACCAGCCACGAACCCTGGAGCCAACGAAAAGGCAACTGTATAGTCTGACAAAGTTTGCTTTTCTATTGGTGGAGCACACTGACATGTCAGGCTGAAGCACCGGTGGGCCACCGCACTGCCTAGCTGTTGCGGGGTGTACATCACATCAGACGGAGTGAGTCATCCTCTCTCCCCGCCGTGATCCACACCGTAAATCTAATCATCAATCAACCGGCTTCGCCGCCCACAACTCTGGCTGAACAACGCCACATCCACTTTTATCACACTGTTTTTACTCGGTCTGCGTTAATTTGGTGTTCCCACATTGAAACATTGAAAGTGTCGTGTTTTAACATTAGTTGTTTGCGCCCCCCAGTCTTTTCATTCACATTTGGGAAGAAGGCGGAGGCAGGTCGCTCGTGACGTTTGAATGGAATACCGACACCACGTGATGGTGACGTAGTTGATATTTTGGTAAGACATCAGGAAGTGCGGAAGAAGGCGAAGACCGAAACCCAAAGGGCTTAACTTTTACTGACAAGTTTAGTTTTATTTAACTATTTTTTTACGCGGACTGCTTGAGAGGACCTAATCAGGGAATTTTCGAGTTTTCGAAGGGCCGCTTCAAGATGCCAAGCATGGAAAGTATCCTTTGAAAGAGGGAATATAAAGACACTGTAACAGTATTAGTTAACAGGGGCTAATGATGTGAGCAATCCACGGTAGCGTCTTTCAGTCGAGACTGTCAAGATTCATGCGTGACAGACTTAGAAATATTTCTATATCTATCGAATATAGACCAGTGGCTTGTGTGGTGTCTTACGGAATAACTTGAAACATTTCCGAATCAGTTCAGGCGTCGTTAAACACAACATGGCTGCGCCGAAGGCCTCGGAAGCTTCCAATGCTAATAGCTGGAAAAACAACAAGTAACACCGATTAAATTACAACTGAACTGAGGTGTTAGTTAAGACCTCTAAAGCTGCAATAAGGACATGAAGTGTTCAGATTATCAAATTTGGTTGCTGTTTGTTCTACACAGTCCCAGTAATGTTTCTCAGGTAGCACATAAATATAGGCAAATTAGTTAGTGAGGAACTCTAAAAATATCACTTGCATAACCTGTATTTAAAGCTACTAAATCAAAACTATGGGCGTGGATAGTCTACTAATTTTAAATAGTAAAGGAACTGGCAGATGTATATCAAATATTAAGTACAGTGTTCAGTGTACACACTGAAATTATGAGGTCAATTGTAAAGTTGGTGTTTAAATGAGATACAGAAATTGTGTGTTGTCTTAATAGGATTATAAACATCTCAAATGGACAGATAAAAATTGAAATGAACATGCATTGTAAGATATTTTGAGTTGGAAAAGTTATGAGTGCACTCTTGTGGACAAACTATGTAATGTTGACAGTGTATAAATAACTTCAAATGTGTTTCACACCTTTAGTACTACGCCTACTTTAAATCTGCACCTAATGAATCTGATGGCACAGACTCCCTGGGCGCTGAAAGGCCCCTGGTTTGATGTGTGTTGCCTTTCTCTTTTATGTCTTTTTCTTCAGTTTAGGTGGGGCACATTGTCCAAATTTTTCATGCTATAATTTTTGTTGATACATTTTTATATTTAAACAAATGATCTGTTGACAGAGTGCAGGATAGATGTTCCTAAGCAAAGGAGGATAATAGTGACTTCAGGCTGAATGTGTGTTCAATTAAGTTAAACCATTTTTATGTGTAATGTTATTTATTTGGTTTTTGTTGTTGAATTATAAACATAAAAATAAATGGGGGTAAAGAAGACACACGCTAACACAAGGTATAGATCTGATACTACTTTTCTAACTTTTCTTAAATCTGTATGGCTCATTTAAGAACATATTTGGGTTTTTCATGCAAGGCTGAGTATTACTTTTGCACAAAGGGATGGTGTTATATATTACAACTTATAGAGGAAGTGGAACCCCCCCACCCCACATTATCTTCAAAGAGTGTACAATATAATGGTTTAGTATATAAGCATAACGGTACACAACAGTGTTGTCATACAGTATTTGTCTCTCTGTATACCCAGACTAATACTGCAAATATAACTGCTTGTTTTTATTCTTTAACTTAATATCTCAGAAAATCTCTTCAATTTAAAATTTGCTGCCAAAGAACTCCAAAGAAATTCAAAGAAATGTGACAAAGAGGAGAAAATAGAAAAGGCCAAAGTCAAGAAGGTAAATCCCTCATCTGAAGCCACTCACAAAGCCAGTAATCAATGTTGGCTGCTGAGGAATTTACTCAACTATTTTGTCATCTCTCTAGGCCATCCAGAAGGGGAATACAGAGGTGGCGAGGATCCACGCAGAGAACGCCATCAGACAGAAGAACCAGTCTGTGAACTTCTTAAGGATGAGTGCTCGAGTAGACGCAGTAGCAGCGAGAGTTCAGACAGCAGTCACCATGAACCAGGTGTGCGCCATGCTGAGGCTGAAGACATTCCTATCTTACAACAGCTTTCTTATCACTGATGTACCGATTTGTCTTCCAGGTCACAAAATCTATGGCTGGAGTGGTCAAAGGCATGGATGTCACCTTAAAGAGTATGAATCTTGAAAAGGTATATTACTTTAAATGCAAAGGAACTTCTTTGTTAAATAACAGGTAACCTAACTTGAATTATAAAATAACATTGCACTTTTTCTCAGATCTCAGCTCTAATGGACAAATTTGAACATCAATTTGAGACTCTGGATGTTCAGACTGCTCAGATGGAGGATACCATGAGCAGCACGACAACTCTCACAACACCACAGGTGTGTCTTTCTGCTTCTATTTTAATTTTTTTAGAGACTTGAAGTATAAACATAATGTGTGATGTGTGTTTCAGAATCAAGTGGACTCGTTGCTCCATGAAATGGCTGATGAAGCAGGGTAAACATTTTACATTTCTGTCCAGTTACTTTTTTGTTGCTTAAATTATATCACATAATTTAGTTTGTATTCATGCTATGAATGGTGATAATGTTTTCAACCACTATATAAAAGCGCATGCAAGTTTTAGAATGTTTTGTTTTTGTTTTTGTTTTCTTTTTGTAGTTTGGACCTGAACATGGAGCTTCCTCAAGGACAGACGGGATCAGTGGGTACCAGCGTGGCCTCTGCAGAACAGGTACTCTTACTTTTAGTGGTATCCTTGTTACTCCCACAAGGATGCTGCTTTTTATACTGTTAATGCCAAATGTTTCTTTCCGAGATTGAATTAAAAGAAACAGCTATTGAAATTAAGTAGAATTTAAGAAAAAAATGTACCTGATTTTTCTCTTATCTTTATCTCCCTCACTGATGTTTATGTCTTTCTGTCTTGCTCAAAGGATGAACTTTCTCAAAGGCTCGCCAAACTCAGAGATCAGATGTGAAGGATGAATGCAGTGGACTGGCACCCAAGTGCAGAGTTCTGCAACACCTCTACACTACCTGACTACTTCTCCCTCTTTATTCACATATTGTCTTTTTTCCCTCCTTTTATACATCATAAGTCTCTTTTGAAGAGCAACTGTATAGATAATGTTTTTCCTTTCAGGTGATGGTGGTTGTTGGTTTTATGCTTTGAATAACATCACAGCAATTAGACATTTTCATTGGAAACATTTTTATAAAGTAACAGATTTGCTGGTTGTGGAAAATGTATCTAAATATCTACCACTAAAAAAAAGTTATTATTTAACATCAGTGTCAGGTTTGTACACTTAAAAGATGAATTATAAGAAACAAATATCAGTTATTACCCTGCATTTGTAAGCTGAAATAGACTTCAGGGGTAGAAGTTGAATGTTTCCAACAACAATTTTGTTTTGTTCCATACATGTCTGCATGATTGTAGGCAACATTTATGGAGTTTTCTCTTGGACTGTTGAAGATCTCTACCCTTATTGGTGGACTGATAACTTGTGTTGATTTATTGTATTTTATTTCTGATCAATATTGTAAGAAGGTGGTGGGCAGTTAGCTTGTTTATCACTTTCAGGATTTTCACTCATCATTTAAGAATTGGTTACAGGTTGGAGATGTAAACAGCAAGTAAACAATAAAATTTTATAATACTATATATATATTTTTTCTCTTTTTCATTGAATAATGATTTAGATTTCATTGACTGATGCCTGTTTTGAAAATGAATTGCAGAGCATTATCTCTGTTTTTCCTTCCATTGCTTAGGTTTTATCAACATGTCTGCTAGTGCTCAAAGTGATGAATTGTCTACTTTATCAATCGTTTTAAACTGTGCATGTTTGTAGAAAATACCAACTAACAACATCAAGTTCTCTGAAAACCCCCGACAAATGAATAGTCCAGTAGTACAGAAAAGTACACACCGTGGTGTGGTGGGGAGCACCGCAGCCTCACAGCAAGAAGGTTCAAGCCTCGGCTGGGGAGGGGTTCGATCAGTGGCCTTTCTGTGTGGAGTATGCATGTTCTCCCCGTGTATGCGTGGGTTCTCTCCAGGTACTCCGGCTTCCTCCCACTGTCCAAAAAAGATGCATGTTAGGTTAATTGATCAATAAATTGTGAGTGTTAATGGTTGTTTGTAATAGCTGGGATTTAGGCTCCAGCCGCCCCGTGACCTTTTTACACACCCACATACACATATATATAAACATATATATATATATATATATATATATANTATCCTTTATTTCTGTCTGTCTGTCTGTCTGTCTATCTATCTATCTATCTATCTATCTATCTATCTGGTGACTCAGATAACCTTTACTTCTCTCTAGAGGCCAGTTTGAGAAACTACAGCCTGGTTTTGTTAAAAAACAACCGCATTAGAGTGGATGTTCAACTAAGTTACTGTCTTAGTACACGTTCATTTTGGGATTTTTATAATGAAGAAATAGTTCAGATAAATGGTTTTAGTACAAAATACGTACAGTAGAAACTCATTCACCACAACATAATGTATAGACTGTATTTCCTTCATAATTTTGCTAAATGAATTAAATGTCAATGATCAGTTTTAAAATTGAATATAAAGTTAATGTCTTTCCGACTTCTTCTCCACTCTCTGATAAACACAAAAATAACATAGAAACACAAACTGGTACCACGTACAGCAATATCGTTTATATGTGGTAAATACTTGTAAATGTTAATTTATAAATTGTACAACCCTTGAAACAATTCACTTTCATTGAATTACTTCATAATATAAAAATCGTATCCTAAAGGGAACAGTTGTGTTTCTCCCTCTGTACTGTCTTGTTAGGCTTTGAATTACTGCCAATGATTACTGCCTTCACAGACGCTTTTTTACTCTCTTTACTCTCTTAAAGTGAATGTTCAATTTGATCAACTTACCCTCTTATATAAACATTTTACCACGCTGAGCCCGTAGAGGTGAGAACTGCGTTGTAGTCAATAATATACAGTCAATGGTTGTTTTGTAGTTTGTTTTGCAATTAGCAAAAGGCGTCTGTGAGACCAAACTCAGGGCGAGAAGTCCATGTGATCATCATGTGACTTTTGGCGTAAACAGGAAGCAGCTGATCTTCACTTCACTGTCTGCTCCCACCAAGTATGTGTACAGCTCTATTATAAAGAACAAATGTAAACGGTTGTTTAAAGTTGATTGAATATACGTAGCTGTTCTACCCTCTCGGGGTAAGTAAGTAATTCGGTACTAAATTTAAATTTAGCCAGTTTTCCCGTTTAGTTGGGTCAAGCTAACCCTTTTAGCCCAGCTAGCATTCGCTAAACTGTTTACCCGCAGCAGAAGAAAAAGAGTTCAAGTAAACTTAGTAAGTGATTTTTGTACTCGTCTCAAAGTGTTAATAAGTTGACTGGCTAAGTATATTCAATTTGTTCGATATTTAACAGTTAAACGGTGAGTACCGTAATTATATGGGATTGTTTCTTCAGCAGAGCTAAATTAACAGCTAGGTGAAACTGTTCCGCAGGACAGCTGCAGCTGACACGGACGAAGTCATCTGATCTGCAGCTCAGAGAAATATTCAACATCGTCTCTGCTGAGGGGGATGTCAAGCACAGCAATGAAGAAAAAGGTAATACAACAAACGACCACTGATTGTCAGTGGCATCACTACAATGATAAAGTATTACATTTTTGAGTTGGTGGGTCAGCAAATATGCCTTACATATGGGCTGTATTTGGAAACAGTTAACATAGTCATTCTAAAAAGGCGTCACAAGAGTAAGGGAAAGGATAGTTAATTTCTTTACTTTGATTGCGTTACCTACTTTTTTTTTTCTCCCCTCTCTTCTTTTAGGTGCTATTGATGGGGAAAAGTGGTTCTGGAAAGACCAGCATGAGATCAATCATCTTTGCCAATTACATAGCTCGGGACACACGTCGCCTTGGAGCTACAAGTAAACAAGTTTGATCCAACATGAAGTTGAATGATTAAAGCCAAGTGTTTTCTTGAATGCTCTAAAAAAAAATGTTCACTCTGTTCATTGTAGTTGATGTGGAACATTCCCATGTTCGGTTTCTTGGCAATCTGGTTCTAAACCTGTGGGACTGTGGAGGGTAAAGCTAATTTAACTTTTTGTTCACTTTTTTTTTCTTTCTTTTTAATCCACCATCCTTGACAAATTCTTTATGCTCATCAATACTCCGCTTCTTATTTCACTAGACAGGACACCTTCATGGAGAATTATTTCACCAGCCAAAGGGACAACATTTTCAGAAATGTTGAGGTACTTATTTATGTATTTGACGTTGAGAGCCGTGAGCTGGAGAAAGACATGCACTACTACCAGTCATGTCTGGAAGCCATCCTACAGAACTCTCCAGATGCCAAAGTGTTCTGTCTTGTGCACAAAATGGACTTGGTTCAGGAAGACCAGAGAGATTTGGTGAGTATTAACTGACATATTTATCCATTTGTAAGCGCTGTGTCACAACTAATTCAGAAGCTTAAAATCTAACACAAACCCTGTCTCTTTGTGTGGAACTGCCTTAGTGTGGAAAGGTCTCATTTGGTGACTGTGTTAAAATGTGGACTACACTGTTGCGTCACCAGGACCAGTTCAGAGTACAAACATCCACCATTCCCCATCTGTCTCAACCAGTAACTTCAAATCATGCTGCATTCACTTTACCTCGGAAGTGAGAAATAAAAACGCTTTTGACTTGATTCTTACTTTGCAGCAAATTCTCATCAGCAGTTTTACAGTTCACTTAGACAGATATGACCACATCGCGTTGTATCATTACCTTGTCTAATGTTTTCTATCTGAACTTGGAAATCTGATCTCTTGTTTTTTTAATGTTTTTTTCCTTAAAATTTGGAAAGTCAAAGCTCCCGTTTGTTATTTAATGCAGCTTTCATAATGCATCAGTTATTTTGTAATTGCTGTTGGTGAAATTTTACCTATATAAGCAACATTTCTGAGGTGGTAGCTCAGAGAGTTGAATGCCCACCCCATGTGCAGAGGCTATAGTTACTCGCTTGCAGTTGGGCCCAGATTTGAGTCCCGGCCCATTTCTGGGAGTCATTCCCCGGGCTCGCTGACCCCTTTCCTGGCAAGCAACTGGCCAGAAAAGGCCACTAGAGTCCAAAAATCCTGAAGGAAAAAAAAAAGAAGAACATTTCTTAATGTTAGCACACAGAAAAGGGGTCAGACCGAGTAGCCCAGGGGTCGTTGAGCTGATATAAGACAGAGGAGTTACCACACAATTTTTTTATTTGTTTATTGTGTAGCCAACTTGCTGTTGTATTACTAACTTCCAATTTGTGACGCATGATAATTAATATTTTTATAGTAGCATAAAAGCTGTATGATCGATTTCAACTCCCAGCTTTTTCTTTTTTCTGTTTACACGTGTGTTTAAATGTCTGTTTTGGCTAAAGGCAATTTAATCAGAGCGGTTTGCACCATGTCGGTTTATTTAAAGTTGCAATTAAGTGTCACTATTTGATTTAAAGGGAGATGGCAGACTCTAGGTTTGAAATTGAGAAGTTGTCTGTCCAGATCGAAAATGTGACGAAAGGCAAATTAAGCAGATTTTTTTTTCAATCCATAAAAATCACATTTGAATACCTGCTAGAAGTGTTTGAGGGTATATTTCTCTGCTGAGACACCTTTTCCCTATATTTCAAAATGGTATTAGCTATGTTCGAGACGTTAATGGGCCATACCTTTGAGAGTGGTCAGATCAAATTGTTGCCTTTTCTATCCTCTCTTTTGTCTTCCCTTTGGGCGCGTCTCTGCTACAGATTTACATGATCAATCAGACTCCTGGACTCGACACAGACCTTGATGTGTGCGTCATGTTTGACTGCAGGAGAACAGAAAAAGAAAACTCATTGAGTCTTTTCCTGTTTTTTTCTCTGTCTTCACAGATCTTTAAGGAGCGTGAAGAGGATCTGAAGAGACTGTCCAGACCTTTGGCTTGCACATGTTTCAGGACTTCAATCTGGGATGAAACCCTGTATAAGGTTGTGAACCTGACTTGAATTGTTTGAAAATGACAGGTGGTACATTTTACGTTGTAAAAAGCATGATTAAATGTCTACACAGGCCTGGTCCAGCATAGTGTATCAGCTCATCCCAAATGTCCAGCAGCTGGAGACAAACCTGAGAAATTTTGCACAGATCATCGAAGCAGATGAAGTTCTTCTGTTTGAGAGAGCCACCTTCCTGGTAAGAGCTGCTGGTTCCTCTGCCACAACATGCCCTAAAATCTGGATCTTGTGACTCCAAACAATTGTTTGAATTTTTTTTGTGGGATGTTTTGTAAATGCAGGTGATCTCCCACTATCAGTGCAAAGAACAGCGTGACGCTCACAGGTTTGAGAAGATCAGTAACATTATCAAACAGTTCAAACTCAGCTGTAGGTAAGTTCAGTCTGGGGGGGGGNCCACAAACCCTCTGCTGAATTTATTTATTGTTTCATTCCAGTAAACTAGCAGCCTCTTTCCAGAGCATGGAGGTGAGGAATTCCAACTTTGCGGCCTTCATTGACGTCTTCACCTCCAACACATATGTCATGGTCATCATGTCGGACCCTTCCATTCGTAAGTTGTGAAGATGGCATTCCTCTGCAGCTTAATGATGATAATATTGATAATGATGATGACATCTGTTTTTCCAGCATCTGCAGCCACTCTCATCAATATCCGTAATGCTAGGAAACACTTTGAGAAGTTGGAGCGGGTGGATGGACCCAAGCACAGCCTGCACATGCGTATGCGTTAGCCCATGCGCTATTCCCAGTGGATACTCTCAGCCAATCAATCCACCGAGCGCAGACGGCACGTTTGCAGTCTCACAGCTCGTATAATATATGAGAAACCCTACACTGTTTCTACAATATCCTCACTTTCAATCACAGTTATTATGGGAGAAATCATATTTCTACAGCGATCTGAAGGATTGTGGAGAGTGATGCATTCTGTTACAATATTTCTCCTGACTGACACATTAAAGAGAAAATAAGGTTGTGCTTACTTTAGAGGGGGCTGCCTTTGCTGTCACACTTTGTTTCCCACGTGATTGGGTTATTAGCTCTAAGTGATAAGCTGCAGATACTGTTTGATTTTTAAAGTGCAGTTTATAAGCTGTCTCAAACAATATAGTGCTATTCAAAAACATTTTCAGTGTGTCGTGTTTTTATTCTCCCTCTCACCACATAATGAACATTGAGACTGAATAGATATGGTCTTGTGGTTTTGTTTCTTCTTTTTAGTCATCTTATTCACAGTCGTGTCCATGTACGCAGGGCTCATTCAACGCTGTGACAACTGTCCTGCACTTGTGACACATGTTGCTTCTCTTGAGTGAGTGGACAGCAGTGTATGGGCAGATGGAGCAGCATGTTACCAGAAGAGCACAATGAGTTAATGTTTTTGACGTGATGAACAGCTACATGGGATGAAATATGAGCTTTAATTTGCGCTATTCATATTTGATTAGGACTTGCAGATCTAAGGAGTGATGCACTTCTTCTTTAATATGTCATATTACAAGTTGATCCCTTGATGAAACGCATTATTAGATTCTGATTCAGGTGTTGATCAGCTGTGACTGGATTCAACAAGTCTGTCTGCTTTGATGTACTAGGATCCTCACACTTGAACACTGAAAAGAGACATTAGAAAAATGCAAAAATAATTTCCATCAGATGTCCACATGTAGTGCTCTTTCTTTTGAATAATAGAAGAGCAGTAAAACACCCATATGTGACAGTTTGTTTGTTTCACTCAAGTTCCAAATGGAAAGAGGAGCTCACGGGGAAGCTCAAATGAGAACTTGACTGAGAGCCTTCATAAAGTGTAGTTAGTTTGTCCAGATCTCTGGATCC
>JAPMNP010625151.1:0-10053 GCA_029874935.1 Atherina boyeri
TTTATTTATTTATTTATTAATGGAAAGCCCCTTGAGATGTAGCATCTCATTTTCGAGGGGGTCCATAGAACAGATAGACAGAATATAGATTACAAAATTAGACTAACCACAGACAGCAAAAACAAAACAAACAAACAAAACAATTTCTCAACACAATACAAACTAACATAATACAGAGAAGACAAGACAATCAGAAATGCTCCATCAACCACCATCCTCCTTCATATCCAAATACCCACAGTTGAAACAATGGTTCTCAGCTGGTGTACCAAAAATTGGCAAACAGAGAGATACAGTACAGACAATCACACCAGGCGAGAACCTGGTTATTTTGAGATTACAGAATAAGAATGAAAATAACAATAGATAAAAGTAACAATAACAACAAAAAACAATGAAAAAGAAGCTATTTGTAACAGAGACAAAGGGTCTTAAGATAAACAAATAAGGATGCTATAAACCTAGAAAAAGATGTAAACTATCTTAATGAGACAGGTAGCCTATTCCACTCTGACGGAGACTCATAGCAAAAGGCTCTACGCCCAACATCTTTAGATATTAAGGGCACAGTTAATGAAATGCACTGTGTTTGTCTCAAAGAAGCTGTTACAGGAGTTAGCAGAGTTTTCAAATATTGGGGGAAATCAAAATAGATGCATTTAAATATGAGTAAAATCAAATGTTATTGACTTCTATAGCATGGTTTCAACCAATGGAGTTTTCCAAATAGTTGACAGTGATGTGTTTGATATGGACATTTAAGTATAAATCTACAAAGCGAGTTAAACAGTGTGTTTAGTGGTTTCAGGTATTTATCAAATGTGTTTTGGTAAATTATATCTGCATAATCAATAATAGGTAAAATTAACTGCATAATTATTCTTTTTTTTACTTCTTGGGTGAAGGAATTGACTGATTGAAAAATAGGGTTCATAGTGGCATAGGTTTGTCTTATAACGTAATCAATGTGTGGTTTAAAATTTAATTCAGGGTCAAGCCACAGTCCTAGATATTTAACAGTATTTACATTAGGGATATTAGAACTATCTTTAAATTGAATTCTAAATTCTGAGAGGGAGATAGACCGTAGTTTATAGTGAGTACCAAAAAGCATAGAGCAAGATTTTTCACATTTAGTGTTAATTTATTGTTATAGAGCCTATTTTTAACCATATTAAAATCCGATTGCAGCAGACTTCGAAGCTGAGAGAGATCAGAGTGGGGGGTGTAAAGAATAGTATCATCAGCATATAAATGCAGCTTGGCATGTACAGTTAGTCTCGGGGTTGGTTTGAAATCTGTTTACTCTGTATTTGCTACAAAGAACATTTAAGATAACCAACATTGCCTCTGACTGAATGAGATTGAAATTATTGGTATATGTCTCAGTAATACACCTGCAGAACATTCATTTGAAAAAAAAAAAATGCAATTATAAATGCTCCGATAAATCACTACTATGGGAGTGATGTTGATCGGTTCATTAAATGACACATTATTTCCCTTTTTTACATGCTTTAATTCTGACTTTGGCAAAAGTATGTTACTTTTCATCCTGCTAGAAATATAAACTTTCAAATCACATTAAAAGTTCCTGTTTGCAGTATTTTGGTCATGAAAATGGTGTTAGAGTTAGTTAAGCCAAAATTTACCCTGGATATGCAGTACCTGCTTCATAGTACTGATCTCTGAAGTGCTTCATACTTGGTTGTTCTTTTGTAAGTTTGTCCTTTTTGGACATTGGATCTGATTCAGAGGCTGTCACCGTGGTCATTACTTTAGCAAAGGAACAATTTCTAGAAAATTTCAAATGAAATTAAAACTTCCAGTTTGCAGTATTTTGATCAACATATCCTGGTTGCTATACCATTTCCTTCCATCTCACCATCAATGATGATAATTTTCCCCATGGTTTCTTTTTTTCTTAATCCACTTAACACTTGATTCTGAATTAATTTCAGGAGAGGTCTTTGTATTTAGTTTACTGTTGTGGCTCATTGGGACACTAATTACTTGTGTTATCTGTGATTATGTTGGTTATTTTCAGTGGACCGGCCTGTCAGAGTCTACGCAGATGGCATCTTTGACCTGTTCCACTCTGGGCATGCTCGTGCGCTCATGCAGGCCAAGAACTTATTTCCCAACACCTACCTCATAGTAGGAGGTCAGACAAACCCCTCTGAAATCAGTCCATGCTGATTTGTCTAACTGATCTGTTTTATTTAAGTCTCAGATTTGTTTTTGTGTGTTTTTTTTTCAGTATGCAGCGATGAGCTGACCCATAAATACAAAGGCTTCACGGTCATGACCGAACACGAACGTTATGAAGCGTTGAGACACTGTCGCTACGTGGATGAAGTTTTGAGAGATGCACCTTGGACTCTCACGCCGGAGTTCCTCGAGAAACACAAGGTCTGTATCTGAGGCTGATTACAGAATCTGAACGTTACATTAAGCATGAAATATGTTCACAAAGACAAATATTTTATTTTATTTTATTACACATCACTTGCCCATCCCTGCTGATAAAGTGATTAGAATTGTTCAGTGACATGTTGTCATCCATAGCAACAAGGTCAACTTGCTGGGAGTTATCCTTGAAGAAACTCTTATCACCATTTTAAGGAGGACTTCTGTTGATAAGATAAGGCACTTTGTGAATATGCCCCCAGGGTGTGTAACGATATGTTTAGGACCAAACCTTTTTTATGTCCTTAAGGCATGTCTGCTTTGCAGAAGTTGGGTACACTTGTTTTTTTTTTCTTCTCATGTTGGCCTCCCAGTTGCGTGTTTTCTGCCATATAGTACATGTCCTTTGATTGCTTCTCAGATCGATTTTGTGGCTCATGATGATATCCCATACTCCTCAGCAGGAAGTGAGGATGTCTATAAACACATCAAGGAGGCAGGTTAGTGAGTGATCTCCCTGGAAAATAAATCAATTTTGTGTTTCATCTCAAGATGATCTTCAGGTAGTTATTAACTTCTGCCTCTTGTTATTGTGTGTGCAAATCAGGGATGTTTGTTCCAACGCAACGGACGGAGGGAATCTCAACCTCTGACATAATAACCAGAATTGTCCGAGACTATGACGTCTATGCCAGACGTAATCTTCAACGTGGCTACACAGCCAAGGAGCTTAACGTCAGCTACATCAACGTAAGTCCGTGATCAGTTATACGTACTTGATCTACTGCAGTTATGTGTGGCCTGATCTCATTTTAAGTCAGAGAGATGGATGTACCCCATTAGTCTAAACGCAAAGAGTCGTATTTTTCAAGTATGTCCTCAACATGATGAGTTTTATAATTTAGGCTAGAAAATGTAAATTAACCCGTGAACTTAGTAACTCAGAATCTCAATGTGCACTAACAGCTTCCATCAGATGTTTCCTGCATCTGTTGATGAAATCTACTGAAACAAAGAGGCCATTTCTTCTCCACAAAATGATTTAATTTAATTTGTCAAAATTTCTCTTATTACTTGAATTGACAGCCAAACTCAGCTCAGGTCAAAGTTGAGTTGAGTCAGAATTTTTTTAAACATTAGATTTGGCTTTTAATTGCTGTGGCATCACATAACCTCTCCTAAACTTTAGTTAATGGGTTGGTACCTTAACACACTCCCCCACTACTATGTGATGATGATGATGATGATGATGATGATGATAATAATAATAATAATAATAATAATAATAATAATAAAGAAAAAATAATAATAATCAAAACACCTAAAGATGCTTTACATTAACAATGAATACATTTTTTATTCCCTCCACATTCATAGGACATTATCATACATTGTGGAACGTGGTCTTTAACAGACAAAGACTAAATTATTAGCAAGCTGTACAGATTTGTAGTTGTGTTTTGGTTCTTTTTTACCTCTTTAAAATATTTTTGATCCTGCTTTTCTTGTGATTGTTTCAGACCTGGACAGTCTAGAATGTGCTAGTGTTATTAGGTATTGTGTTCCTGATAAGATTGTTAAGGGTGGGGCATGTTTCATATGAGCTATTTGGGAGTAGGATGCTGATAGGCACTTCTACAACCTGCAAGTCCAACAGTATTTTATATTAATAGTCTGGAAAGTTTGTGTTTTTAATGGCGTCTTAAGATCAGGACTCATTTCACGACCAATGAAAGCAAAAATCCTTGTAATTCAAAAAGGTTTCCCTGATATTTTCCAGCTGCAGTAAGTTAATTGAGTTAGCATCACATTATTATCCACCAAATGTGTATGCACATTAGTCTCCTGCAACTTTGCATCACAGTTGTAGAGAGAAATTTGCCATGTAACCAAAGAAAATCTGGTATATTCAGGGTGCAAAACTAATGTTTTACAGTTCTTATTCCCTCAACACTTGTCCCCCCAGGAGAAGAAGTACCGGTTACAAAACCAAGTGGACCGCATGAAGGAAAAAGTTCGGACAGTAGAAGAAAAAAGCAAACATTTTGTTTATCGTGTGGAGGAGAAAAGCCACGACCTCATTCAGAAATGGGAAGAGAAATCTAGAGAATTTATTGGCAACTTTCTAGAACTTTTTGGTCCAGATGGGACTTGGGTAAGTAGAATCAGATATTATTTCATGAAAAAAAAAAGAAAAAAGAAAAAACAGGTATATTTTCTTTTGCTGTTTTTGATCCACCTGTTTTGTTTTTATGTTAAAATGCACGTAGAAGCTCAACCCTTTTAAGCACAATCACCATACAAACATGTTTTTTTCACAACTGCCTTATTTGTCAAATTACAAGACTAAAATGATGTAGAATGAATATATCAATAGATATAACACCATAAAGGTAGACCAAATCAACAAATCAGTATCTATTACCAACAGTACTTTGTAGAAATAACACTCAGATCAACTGAAACCAAGCATTTTCTTACCTGCATATCATTCTCTCAAGTCTTTGGTTCCAGGAGAAAAAAAGGCATGAAAAAAAAAACTATATAGTTACACCTTTCCTTCCAGGCAGTTTTTGCTCTTTACTATAATTTATGTAACTACTTACTTACTATCCTCACAAAACCAACTACAACTCAGCACATTTTTGGTGCCAATGTGCATCCAAAACGCATCTTATTTGCTTTATTCCAGCCATAGAGGACCATTATTTTTGTTCTTCTCAGAAAAAACATGTACCCTTTAATTTAACTCATTGATCTTTGGCTGCTCCTGATTGGACATTACCATCAATTGAAGTTGTCTAATAGGTCCGAAATTTGACAGGAAGTGGCTTCATCATCATTTTCGGGTTCAAATAGAGGTCTCTAAGCTAAATAGTGACGCTAGCAATAGTTCTTTACTACAAAAATGTGATAAATAATTGTGTTATCCTGGATCATTCGTTGTGGATTTACCAGATAGTCAAAGAATAAACACTACATTTTACCCCCCAGATTTACACACTACTGTTCCTGAGAAATTGTTGATAATAAAAGCCATAGTGCTTGCAGGGGCTGGTGATTTTGGGGGGTAAGGGTTAAGTATGACTTCACAAGAGTGGATATTTTACAACATATTGGACACACCTTGTCTTTTTCCCTGTTTTTGTACAGAAACAAGTGTTTCAAGAACGCAGTGGCAGAATGCTGTCCTACGCTCTGTCTCCAAGAGAGTCCCCCTGCAACAGTCCTCCCCGCGAACTGTCCCCACTGCGCTCTCCCTCACCCCCATCTCCGCCAGCTCGCTGGTACAACGCACGACCGTCACCACCTACCTCCCCCAAAGGAGCATCTGCCTCTATGAGCAGCATGAGTGAAGGCGATGAAGATGAGAAGTAGACAGAGTCTTTGTAACACTTTGCAATCACACACGTCACTCAAAGAACACTGCCTGGGAACTCCTCACAAAAACACATGCGCACTGCTACAAAAACTGGCTGGAAACTGAGACGGTTATCCTCAGAGACGTTGCAAATCTGCAATGCTGACTGTGATGAGGGGATATGTAGCTCTGAGCAGCAGAGCAAAGAAGCCATCGCCGTTTCTGTCATCTGGGCAATCAAGCAGACAGAGGGAAGAGGATGGAAGATAAAAGGAGGGTTGATGTACTGTATGTACTCCATTTCTCTTTTTCTAAGAGGGACAAGAACCCTGTGAAAATCTGTCAAAAGAACTTGCTTTGGATTGTCCAGCACCGATAGAGACTCAAACAGCCTGCTTATAATATCACTGCATTGTTTTTTGTTTTGTTTTGCTAGTTTGTCGTTTTTGTTTCGAGATGCCAAGTTTTCTCTTAAGTAGAGATTAATAGACGTGGATAGGCACAAATGTACAGAAAAGCAGTCTGACATTTAGTCCTGCAAACTAGAACTGGTTTCAGTCCCCTTTTGTCATCTTGTGCTTAAATGATCCACAAAACCTGAAGGAGAGACACTGCACCCCTTAGAACAGCAGAGGTGACACCACTGGGGAATTTCTTCGCATTCTAACACACTGTCATGCTGGTTTACGCCATTTTTACATAAATGATTGCCATGAAATGTGACCTTCACTTAATACTTGGTCCCATTTTTCATTGATGACCACGGATATAAAGATGAAAATTAGCATTTAAGTAGCCTGCCTATTCCCAGTTAAACCCCAACTGATTACAGACAAAGGCATCATCGCAAACATTATTTCAAAACTTGTATTTCTTAAACTTGTTCTGAAATGATAGAGGAACCAAGTTTACAGCTTATACGGCAACTAATATGGTAAATACATGTTTGTCAAAGAGTTTATTGTGAGGAGACAGAACTTTTTGCCTTCACATGAGCTTTTTGAATGTAAACTGAGTGCTTAAAATGCATCCGAAGTTAAAATACAAGTTTCATCTGAAGTGGATACGAATCCTTCAGCACCACAGCTAATAAATGTTGCCTCCGACCTTCTTTTTACCGTTTTCCATCTTCCACGTTTGTCAGGCAGACTTTCTTTGATGATGTCCGCTGTCAATAATGACCTGACAAACCGGTGATACTTGAAATATATACAAAGAACAAAAGTTATACAAGGTGAACCAACACCCTGTCAAAGCCTGAGCATTTGCTCTAATGTTGTTGTTGCCATTATTGGGAAATAAATGTGTGTAACAATTTTTTTTAGTTCAAGTCTGTTCATCCACACCGGTGAGAATGGACTCTTCTTTCATACCTACAACCCAATTAATACTGTAATTCATTAATCCTGTATGCACTACATGTTAATCTGCACCATATGTAAAAACTTTTTCTTTTATTTTTTAATGTTTAAATGGCTTGACATGTGAATAAAAAGAAAAGTATAACAGAAATAGAGTAGATCACACACAGTTTTCTTTATTGGAGGTTGGTATTGTAAGTTGATCTCTTGCTGAATCATAATAATAAGAAGGCTCTGTCATTTTTCTTTTTCTTTTGGTGAACGTTGCATTACTTGCATATCTCTGCATGGCCGCCTCCACACCGAAGACTTCATGCATACAAAATACATCATTTAAGCTGGATGTACAGTAGGATGGAAAAACACAGTGATCACTCCACACTGTAGATACAGCATACACACTTTTTATAGTTATACATGTACAATTCTCTGAAATACCCTAGACACAGTCTTTTGACAGTGAAGGTTAACAAGTACTGAGCTTGGAAAGTTCCTCAACCTTCTTGATCAAGATGTGAAGTTTAGGATGGGTCTACAGGGAGACCACACATTTACCTACATCTACCGCTATTCTATAACACAGCAACTCCTTTACAGCAGACGTGTCACCGAGTGTCACTCAGGGAGACTGGCAGGTTTTCAAAGGCATTGGCAGTGATGAAATATTATAGAGAGGCTGTAAAGCAGACAACGGGATGTGGAAGCTTTCAAAAGTGAATTCTTCTTTCATTTCACATCAGATGGAGGCTAAAGGAGATGAGAAAGGGACATCACTTTAGATTAATTAATCTTCCCATTATCTGATTTTTACATATGGGTCCAGCTTTAGGTCAAACTTCATTAAAGTCTGGTCCTTAAAAGAAAAAAAAGCAGCTGTTTTAGCTACAACATGCTGACCTGATCATTATTTCTTGATTGAGCTCTGAAACTATTGTATAAAAGCGCTTTCAAGTACAAAATGTACATGCAGGGTTAGTAAAGTGCACTAAATATTCCCTGAATATGATCCATGTGACAGAACTGCATGATTTAATGCAATATTTTCAGTGCCTAAAGATGCTTTAGTGATTAGAGTTTTCCCCAAATGCTCACCTTTGTGTGCCATATTGCTTCATGTTGTAGAAATTAAATTGTCATTAAACAGTAATCACCACCAATTTAAAACCTGTTAGTTATCAACTCCTCACTCGTAAAAAAACAAATTCACAAACTTTGTTCAAACTCATTCAGAAGACTGTATGGATTAGTTATGCTACAAGTTAGACACAAAGCTGAATGAAGCCAAAAGCAGATAAGAAATCCAAGCAATGATCATGTTGTCTATCCATCATGGCAGGTATACAGTTACACGTTGGATGGGTTAAATGAGGACATGCAGAGCCGTATCCCATGTTAGATGTAATAGGTCCGTTCCCGTCAATGAAGATTGTACAATACATCTTGTTGGTGTGGTTAAAGCTACTGCACAGATAATGCTGGAATGGTGCTATTTTCTAAGCATATTAGAGATGCTCATTTGGTCACAGCCGTTTAAACCAGGACATAGAGCTGGACTGTAAGCGGAAATGATGGATGTCTGTAACTGGGTAGCTGGTTAACATCAGAGTAAAGCTAAACAAAATAGAAAATACTCTTATACTCTTTTCTTTTTAAAATCTTTTCCCTTTATGAATAGTTTCTAAGTGCCAGTACAGCCTTAAAGGCATTTTTGTTAAAACATCAAATATACCTTAAGTTTACCTTAAGTAAGGCATTCTGTCATTGACATGGGAAAAAAAAAGCTGACCCATTTATAAATATTCTTTTTCCATTTTCCCTAACTAAAAAACAAAAAAATGCAACTAAATCTAGTCTTTCACTGGCCTAATTGTGCATTCACAGAGAGGTGTCTCCCAAAGGAAGTAAATGAAACCTCCTCCTCTTAGCATTCGCACAGAAACTCAAACCCAGACCCTGCCTGTGTTGTGAAAAGAGGAAACAGAATACAAGCCATTACTGGTGGTGAGAAAGACACTCAATCAGCAGGGCCTGGCTTATTCAGCCACAGGGAGCAACGGCCTGGTCAGCAAAGCTGAGTCAGGCCAAACTGCATGAAACAGAGGAAGAGATTGGAGAGATGCCATGATTCTAGCTACATTTCTCAAGATTTTCCAACTGGTCATTTGCAAATGGGGTTAGACACAGGGATCTACAATCTAGAGGAGGTCCATTATCAACTCAGTTTTGAGCCACAACAATGAAAGCTACGCTGACGAAGGCTATTGCCATTGGGAAAAAATTTAAGTCAAGGTCATTCCACCTTAATAAACCTTTTACCGGTGGAATGTAAAAGCAAGTCTGACTCTAAACAAAGCCTTCACCCAAGGGCAACGTTTCAGCGTACATGCTACACGCAGAGTGCAGGCATTCTGGCTCCCAGCAGAAGGCTAAGCTAGCAGACTGGGCAGAGTTATCTGTTGGCTTTGTATATGGACTTGCTGGCATCGCGTGGCTCCTTGCTGGGGTTGCTCCAGTCGTCAGCTTCAGGGCTGGTTTGGTAATGCCGCCACGCTGACTTGTTGAAGACAGGCAGGCGCTCAAAGGATTCACTAGACAGAGCCTAAAAAAACATTAGAGCCAAGTAATACAATTACTGCCAAAAGTTAGACATACCTAAATGTAAAAGGTGACAGACAACTTAAAAGAAACTAAGTGATACAGCTAGCATGACAAAACATGTTTCCATTTAGGCTATAGGTATGAAAGTTGAAGGCCTTAAAAAGGTACTCAGATATACATGTAGCCTATTTACATTTCGATAGAGCCAGGCAAAGTGTTTTGCATTTGTTCTTTTGTTTACCCTAAACCAGGGCTATTCAATTCGGTCCTACGAGGGCCGCAGCCCTGCAGATTTTCCATACAACCTTGTTCAAACACACCTGA
>JAPMNP010625162.1:0-10476 GCA_029874935.1 Atherina boyeri
GTTGGTTTTAATTACATCATACATGTACTTTTCTTTCCTACTAGAGTACCTGTGTCACGTGTATGTCAGAAATGACAACTTAAGTGCTGTGGTGATCGCAGATACCGAATACCCACAGAGGGTCGGTTTCACATTGCTTGATAAGGTCAGCATTGGGA
The DNA here is from genome assembly GCA_029874935.1 of Atherina boyeri. NCBI lineage: Eukaryota > Metazoa > Chordata > Actinopteri > Atheriniformes > Atherinidae > Atherina > Atherina boyeri. The sequence goes on from JAPMNP010625162.1 coordinate 159, forward strand.
TATATATGAAAAGCCCATTATTCCAGTATTTCATTGTCAATTTTAGTAATGCAATTACTCTCTGGTTTTCAGGTATTAGAGGAGTTCTCCAGACAAGTGGACAGTATAGACTGGCCTTCTGGTAATCCTGACACAATAAACTATAAAGCCCTGGACATTCACCTTTCGAAATATCAGGTTGGTCTGTTATCATCTTTCTGCAGTAAGCATAAAGATATTTGATTGAAAAGCATTAGTCCATTTGTGGCAAAGCATAGAACATCCTTTTGACAAAATAGTTTTGAAATTATTTTAATTGCTCCATACCAGACAGCTGGTTGCTTTAGTTTGATGTATTTTTTTTAATTTACATTTTCTTTTTTCTTCTTCAGAACCCCAGGGAAGCTGATGCAATGACCAAAGTGCAGGCGGAGCTGGATGAGACAAAGATCATTTTGGTAAACCACTTTCCAAAGCAGATACTTTAATACATTATTAGAGGATGAAGTGTATTTGCATGACTTACCTCAGTGGGGGCATGACTTTTTTTTTTCTTCAAATTTCATTGTAGTTCAGCATTTACCTTGCATACAGAAATCTCACAATTACAAAACTGAACTAAAATTATGTAACTGTTATCTTATTGTGGTGTACTTAAAGATAGTGTTCATGTATCCATCATGGACTTATCTGTAGAATATTTATTGTTCACATGGGCAGGATGCCTCTCTGTGGAATGCATCTTCTTTGTAAGTGTGGAACACGTCTTATAAGAGTACTCCAAGCAAGTACTTTAATAAAAAGTGTGGTGCCCACAGTTGTCTGTTTGAGTCAACAAGCCAGTATATAATTGGACCCAGTGTCCAGGCCAGACACAAATGGAGAAAAGCTAAATCTTATTGTTGTGCTTTTCCCCTCCTAAAATCCCTTGAGGTAGACATTAGGTCTGGCTGACCACCATTGTGGTCCTGTCTTGTTTAAGTAATTCACCTGCCGGCTCAAGCCCTGGCACTGCAGCTCTCAAAACAGCAGCAGTATAAGCAGAGTGGTGGGTAGCATATCCTGTTATCAGTTAATTAAGTCTCAATTATGCCGGCACAAAATATAATAATGACTCATTGCCTTGGATAATTAATCGGAGTCATAGAGGAATTACATAGAATATGATTAAACAGCATGTCATTTGGTGTCATGTGAAATAGAGCTTCTGAGTCGTCATTTGGGATTTTGGGTGGTTCGTGGTGTATGTTAGGCCTTCGAAGATTTTAGGATAGATGTTGTATTTAGCTCTTTTAACCCCTTTAAATAAATCCTTTTTTTAATCAAAAGACAAAAAACTTCTGTGAAAGTATTCATAGTACCACTGGTATCAATTTATATATCCGTGCAGCCTTCTCTTTTGAGTTTTCAGCTCAAAAAACCTGGATGAGCTGGCTGCATCCCTTACATTGGCTCTCAAACATGTTGGACATCAGATGTCTCTGTCCTGTGTGTGTGATGTGTAAAGGGGTTCCTAATTGCATCGCATCATTATACATGCAATTCACATTGGAGCATAAATCCTGCTTTGGGAATAGGCAAGGGAATTTTATTCATAAGGCATATGATTTCAAACCAGATTAACCAGTTGACTTTTACTTGGGTTATTGAGCTAATTGTGACTGTAAATTATGCTCGACTATTTCATATGAGAACATATTGCATTTTCCAGCACAATACCATGGAAAGTCTGTTGGAAAGAGGAGAGAAACTTGATGATCTTGTGTCAAAGTCGGAGCACCTGGGAAACCAATCCAAAGCCTTCTACAAGACTGTAAGTACCACTGGGTCAATAGACCCTTTTCGTAATTTATGCATACGTTACTCACGCATGTGCATAACTTCCCTGGAGTGCAGAAAGCCCAGCCATCAATGGAAATGGGCTATGTGTTCGTCTTTTCAGAGGAAATTAGAGCGTTCCCGGACATTTGTTGTGTATTTGACTGTACAAATCGTTGAAGCAAGCTGGTACGTGTACACGAAATAAGTTGTCAGCGGTTTCCTGTGAAGAAAGACCAATGATCAGCCTGGATTCACGTGATCAGGCGGGGAAATTTGAAAGCGATGCCCTGGCACTGGGTCTGCAGGGCCGGCTTAAGGCAGGATTTTAGTCTCTGGTTGTCCGTGTGGTGACACTAAAGACGTCGACTACTGTCCGTCTGTGGGAGTGGAGAGACAGCGGCCCGAGTAGGAGGCAGTTTGAGTCCATCGCTTTTATATACGGTCACTGGTCCATTGCCATTAAACTGTCAAATATGCACTGGCGTCCTGGGGCGGTGCGTGGCGCAGTGGGTTAGGCACCCGCCCCATGTGTGGAGGCTGTAGATCCTCCCCTGCAGCTGTGGTCCAGGTTCGATTCCCGGCCTGTGACCCTTTGCTGCGTGTCATTCCTTTCTCTCTCTCTGATCCCATTCCTGTCTAGCTACTGTCATAAAGGCCACTAGAGCCCAAAAGTCCTTTTTAAAAATAAAAAATAAAAAATATGCACTGGCGTCCACCATGTTCACTGCATTTCAGTGAAACATTACTGACCCACTTTTTCAATAAATGTATTAGCTCTGCAGGCATAATCGGCATCATCAGCTACGTTTACAAGGACAATGATTTAATCGCATCTTCATTCTTCCCACCGGCTGGTTTAGCCTAATAATCGCAGCTAAAGTTGCCATAAAGTCTTTGTAGGCAGATCAGAATAGCTTTTAAAAATCTGTAATAATTCTCTTTTCTTCATCTTCCTCTGATCTGCCTCTATACATAACTTTTTACCCGAGTTTGATGATGATTTGCACTGATCGGGTAAGAAACAGCCTTCAGAAATCTTCTTCTGCCATCCCATGATAGTTATGCACAGCCACGCGTAGAATTAAAATTACGAAAATAGTCTATTTATCAACACTGAACTGTACGTTTGTTGACCAGTCACTGTTTAGAAACTATGTATATGTTCTTTGTTTAACCCGCAGGCACGGAAACAGAATTCATGCTGTGAAGTCATGTGATGTCGCTGCCTCGTCCTCATGGACACTATCTCTGCCTTTCTGCTTTTCCTACAACCCCCATCATGCACCAGCCACAGGGACACTGTGTAATCCATGATGGGCGCCAGGATGAGAGCAGAAAAGTGTGATTTCTCAAGATTGTGGCTGATGGGGGGGCTGAAGGAGTGATGGGGTTTGGTCAGGGGAAGATGCAACATTAATAATGACTATTCTTAACCTTTCAAGGGGCATGGTGTGGTGTTCAGTATCAGCTGAGGACATTATAGTGTGAAGTTATGTACTGGTGAAGTGTTGTCAAAATGTCTTCAAACCATTTAATGTCATTCAGATTGAAATCAATCTTGATAGCTTAATCTCTTAAATTTATTGAAAGAGTATTATCCACATTTGTGCTTTTGCTTGTAAGGAAATTCTGACAATCTTAGTCTTATATCCACAATACAGTGTGACTATTCTATACTGGTTTGCTAGCTGCTGGCATAGTCTTATATGCCCAGTAGGTGGCCCTGTTTATTTACATCACAGTCCAAATGAGCCTCCATGTTGAGCTCAACCTAAAAATTCTGTAAGCGAAAACAGCAAGTGGCTGCTTTGATGTGAGATATTTTAAAACATTTTCACTTTACCGGATTTAGTTACATAACTTCTTTGTGTTTTCTGTCTGATAATGGTTAACAACGTCTTAAACATTCCCACTTTGGATGATTGTGTTATCGTTTAATGATGCTTAGAGCCGATGAGAAGTGGAATATTATTGTAAAACGTTTAAATATGTTTTCCCATAGGAGCAGCCTTATTGCAGTGTTGCTGACACTAAAACCCTAATTTTGTTTATCATTATTTACTATGTGTATCTCAGCTATGCTGCACACATCCAACAAACATGACACTTAAACAGTGTTTTACTTTCAGCATCCTGGAGTCCATGGCCCATGAGTACTTTTCAAACTCTGGTAAAATGTAAGATGATCCATACTTCATGGTGATTGGGGAGATTCTGGAAAACCTTATGTGCTGTGTTTGCACTCGCTGGGATCTTCTGGTGTTGTCATGTTTCTCCTTAAAATGGAGACAAACATTTATATCTCACTCTTAAATCCACTCCACAGCTGACTTGTTCTTCTTTTTACTGTGAGCACAGTTTGCTTATATTTAGGTCTGATTCGGTAGGAATATTTCTTCAGGAACTGCTGAGTTAAAATGAAGCGATGCCTTTTGGTGTGTATTTTAGATGTTTCTCTGCTTTCTGATGTACGTGTGTATGGATTTGCTGATGTACAACATCCAGCTGCAGGCTGTATTGATGTTGAGTGCCTGTGTGTATGTTTGAGCAGTTTGTTGTCTGAGTTTGCGCTCTCTGCTTTTACAGTGTAAACTTTGGTGCAATATATGCAGACTGTCAGTGTGTTTAAGTGATGAGGAAAAATTATTTCTCATAAAGGACAACAAATTGACCTTTTATAAATGCTATTCTTTAAACTATCTCCCACATAAAGTTTGTCCAGGGTTGTTTTTGAAATATGATTTATTACTTTTCTTTTTAAAAATTCCAGCTGTGTGGAATGAAATCACCAGTAAGATCTTTGAGTTAATGCTGTAGCTGTTTGCTGGTATGGTCTAAGTGACCAGTTTGCATTAAACATTCTTATCCAGATGTGGTCTGCACATTTAAAAAACACCAAATTTGTGATAATAAAGTGATATTTTCTGTCTGTATTAACACTGTTTTTGCAACCTGTTCTTACATTATTTGCAGCACATGTAATCTTGCTTAGATAAACAGAATAATGGTATTTTGTGTGCCATGTTTTCATTTTTTCATGTCTGAAAGTAACCTTTTTTTTATATAGAAACTAGCAGAAAGTATCCATATCTTGGTGTTAGTGTCCTTAGTCGGTAAATGTTTGATTTAAGTTGCTGTCTTTTTGCATGGTGAACATGTCACCAGAAACACTAATGCCATTACTAATTAATTACCCTGAGCGCCTTGAGGCACTTAGAATGAAAACACAGTCAGTTGGAGTTTGTTTTTCTTTATTAGCAATAGTTTGAGATAAAAAAAAGGGGAATATGCTGTATATTCACACTGAGATTAATATGTTGCACTTCTCAGTAGGAACTGGAAATATGATCTGATGGATCAACAGCATCTCTCACCTTTTCTATATGTTGAGAAGTGAGCATTGGTCTGGGAGGTGGTAGAGTTTCTGCTATGGGCCGGTGCTTTCTCTTCTACGTCTAAGGGGGATTTATGGCTGTTGGTGTCTGTCTGAATAAAATTAAACAATACAGAAGTCAGAGCAACAGCTCTGGCCTGATCGATCCTACCTGGGTGGTCTGCTGTTGGAACAGCTGGAGTAGGTCCCTGGCGTATTTACTGGTGTCAACTCTGCTGATTCAAGGTGGATTAATACATTTCAATATATAATTCAATTCTAATTTTATTATTCTCATCATTGTCCTTAATGGGGATGATGACGGAGTGAATACAGATTTGGATGTTGCTGATTACTTTGATTATTACTAGTACTGTTCTAGTCTTAATTATGAGGTTAGAGTTTATTGTTATGATGGAAGTATATATTAATATTGGTACATAAAAGAGTGTAACAATGTTTTACACCTTTACGTGACATTAACACCTCACATATTTGCTCTGATTGTTCTTGTCTTTATTTCCACATTTTCTTCCTTGTTTTAAGGCTCGATCAAAACTTGCCTCCCCCAGTTTTTTTTTTCAATAGTGTTTGCTATTTTGTTTTCTAAATAGAATTTTTTTTTTTTTTAAGGTGGAAACATTAAAAACATGTGAGCATGACACATTTGAGTGTAGGACTGCCATAAGTCTTCTTTCAAGCAATAAAGACATTTTTAACGAAAATCAGTTTTGACCACAATAAAAACTCCAGGATTACATAATTTAAAGCATTATACCACAACACAAAACCTGTTCGATTACTGACTGCAACCTGCTGTAAACATTGTGTTTCTATAAAATACGAGTTTAGAAGAAGTTCTTGAATGCAACATGAGAGGCGCTTGTCGGCGCAAAGAAAAACTGCGTAAATTGATTAAGTTTGAGCTCAGGCTGAGAAATGTGGACGGATGTGGGAAACAAGAGCACAACTATAATCAGTTCGAAGGTGAGAAGCTAAGCGAGGAAAAGATGTTTCTTTTTTTAATTATTTTGTGGTCAGCGATAACATTTAGCACGAGCCTGACTGAGGATTTACGTACACTTTGCAGTTAAAACCTCACTTGTAACTACTGTTGCTGTTTTAAAGGCTTATGACAAATTGGGAGAAAAAAAGAGCACTAACATACAGTGTTATCTTCTATGTTTTCCTTATCTTTGCTTTGGTTGTTTTTCTCTTTTCCCACGGCTGCTTGACTTCCTGCAACAAGTTTCCTCCACGACTGCAGCAGCACGAGAACTGTTGATTTATACACTAACTTTGTTCTTTTAATCCTTTCTTTATTTGATTTATTTTAATAGGACAAGGTAAAATATTATTTTGTGCCCCGTCTCTAGTTTAATCTCTGCTTGAATTCTGTGCTTGTTCGAACCTAGATCTTTATCATTTTGCTACAATTTCAGATGGTTGACCCAGATCTGAAAGATCGGTTTTTGCACACTGTTCAAGTGATAAATGGTGAGTTTAATCTTCTTTATCTTCTTCAGTTGCTTAAAGAAGCTCAATAGGACGATATTCTGTCAGTTTTTTTTTTTTGTTAGTTTTAAAGTAGGCTAGGCTAACTATGAGGGGTGTATGATTTTCTTTGCATCACACATAGTGCCTGTTTGTGTTGGGGTTTTTGATATGTTGCCAAAAAGCAAAGTTAGTTAGTTACCACAGAGTTATGTGTCCCAGATACGTTCAGAAATAGCGTTATCTTTGCAAAATCTCACGCCCTAGAAAAATGGTAAAACCACTTGGGAGTTAATTCCAACTATTCATGTTATTGTTATTATTATTATTATTATTATTATTATTATTGTGTTTAGTTTCAAATTATTGACAGGCAGTACTGTTCATAGTTGAGAGCAGCCCTAGACAGAATTAAAAATCTCTAAAGAAGCTAAGAACTCCTCTCTCACTGCTGACAAACATGCAAAGTGTTCAGTATGTCATGGGAGAAATCAAGGACATCAGACTCACGTGGATCATCTAAATTAAGTTGTAAACCCCATGTTGTGTCCTAATGTGATTAGCTTCATTAGCTGCTGCCTCAGATGGATACAGTCTTTTCTGTCAGTGATGTTTTAAAGCATTTCTGTTTTCTTGTTTATGAAGTTTCCACTGCAGCTGCAACTCGTCCTTCTGGCACTGAGGACTCTTTAAAAAGTAGCAGTGGAATCATTCCTGGTGAGCACAACCTTTTTTATTTTTTCCCCTAAAATCTCACCTTTTTATAGACCCAGTTTGTGGCTTGTTCTGCATTTATTTTTATTGGGGTTAATTTGTGTTTTGCTGACACACAGCAGCAGATTTGCTTCATTTTTCCAGATCAACCATGTATTAATGTTTTGCACTTTGGTGACCCCAGTTTTCCCCTGCAGTTGTTTACTCTGAGCACAGTCCAAATGGTTGAAGTTTTTCGATAACTAGAACAGATCCTAACTATAAATCTGGGTAGAACATAGGAAATCTCAAATGTTTTAGCTGTTAAAAAGCAACTATTCTAGTATATGTGTCATATTATTGTAGAGGAGTTGGGCAGAAAAATTGGGAGCATAAATATAATTGCTTTGAGCATAGATACAGCCATGATTATTATTTTTTTTTTTTATTTTGTTTCTTTGGAGAAACCAGTGAATGCAACACAAAAGATTGAAATCAGCTCAACAACACTCCCTGCAGAAGCTTCCACACACAACAGATCATGCTGTATTTATGCTTTAACATGTCCAAATAAGCATATTCTCTGCTTTTAGGTGCAATCGCAGCCACAGTGTTCATTGCTTTTTTGCTTGCTCTCTACGCTGTTCTTTGGAAATGCATGATGTCACCACCACAACGGTAAAGAACTTCTGCCTGTTGTAACTTGACTTTTCTGGATCTTCAGTTTGATTTTTTATCAACATGGCATACTGTTATTAATTCACCTGCATATTTGAAAAAACTTTTTCTGAACTGAGCTCCTCACAGAAACACATCTGCAACTGTGTTTCAAATTGAAATTGTTTCTTTTTCAGAAAGCACAGCAAAGTGAGGGTAAGAGTACAACAGAAGACACCTGTGTGAAGCGAGTGAAAACATCTTTTCATTATGTTAGCATCTTAATGGTGTAGACAGAAATCTGAGGGTAAATTTGGCTCTATGAAGAACAAGTTTCAAATGGATCAAACCACGAAAAAACTGACTCGACTAAGTGGACACGCCGCCCGTCTCCCTCAGCCGTGCCGTCTGCTGGTAGCTTCTGTTGACTAGAAGCTCTGTGATTATATAAAAACACTGTTTTGGCAGGTCAGACCGTGCTGCTTTTTTCTGTTTCTGTGAATTCTGCACTACTGATGGGGAGGTGGCTTTGGTCAAAGCTCACTCCAGTGATCAATAAGCTGTATGTCTTAGAGATTGCAGAGGTTTGTTTTCTTCTTTTTTTTGTGCATTTAAATATCTGCACCAGCACAAAGTGGAGAGTTGCATTCTATTTGTAATGGCAACTGCTATTTCCAAGTTTCATTTGCCCTATCCAATCTAAATTTACATGTTATTTTATTATTTCTTTTTAATATGACATCTATGCAAGTGCATCTACCAATAGTATCGGGAAAGTGGCTTTGTCAGCATTTTTAATCTTTTGGAATGGAGAAGTAAATCAGTCTCACCAGCTTGCTGGAAACATGAGTATATGAGGAGTTAAACAGTGCTTCCTGGTAACTTTAAAGCCTCCATGCTTAGAGAATGCTGTTTACCTTTGTATATTCAAAGAGAAATGTCCCGTGCCTGCATTACTGTATTTTCATTATCAAAAATATTGTACCAGAAGACAAGGAGCACAATAACATTACTTGTTTTGAGGTGAGACTTTGCAGGTGAATCACCAGCACACACACATCTACAATATACTGTAGGGTGACTACATGCCTGTAAAAACAGGAAGTTTTGGCACAGCTTACCCAAAAAGTACTTTGTATAGGACCACAAGTGAGTCTGCGGTCATCAAACCTCATGTACTTCCTGTTTAAACGAGCAAGGGAGGCTTAAACTGAGGGATTAGGAAAAATAAATTAAAGAAAGCTGCTCTGATTGGTCAATCCCACGGGCCTGATCAGGCACTGCCTTATATTGAATATCTACCCTGCTGAAATTAGAGAAACAGTTTATTTGGACATAATTTGTGATAACAGGATGAATCTTTGAAAATTTTAATCACTTTCTGAAAAATAAACTATTATACCATTAGGAATAACATTGAATTTTTTTCATTTTGGGGACAGAAGCTGGTTTATAGTTAATGTGCATGATAGATGATTTAAAAAAAAAAAAAAAAAATTTAATTGAGTTTCATCGGTGGGGAAGTTTTGAAATTTGCCTGGTATTTACTACTTACTGTATGCTTGTATTTGACAATTTATTGTGGTTTTTGCATTTGAAATCTACTTGTTTTCATTAACTTTTTTCAGGATGTTGTAACTACTGTATGACTTGTGACAATACAATAAACTGTGACTTTTTATTTCAATTTTGGTTGTCGAACATTAAGGTCACTGTAAGCTCACAAAGCCTGTTTTTGGCCTAATGATTCACGCAAATTTCTTGCAAGACAAAATAATATAGCAATAATGGCTTATTTAAAACCAAGTCATCTTCATAATAACTGTTCTGAAATAATTCCATTACTTATTGTCATATCTGAGAAAAAGAAGAATAGATGAGAAATACTTCAAATATAATTTTTTTTTTCTTATTTGTGTTGAAAGGAGAGAAGTACTGTAGATGTTTTATAAAATTTGGCGGAGAAAAGCCAGATCGGGAGTTAGTGGACGGCTCTTTTCCTCTGAAATCTTTTTCTGCAAATATTTGCCACATTTGTTGTGGTGCTCACCTTATTACTTTCACATTACGTTTTATCAGATTCAGTCTCCACATAAGAGTCTGGACAGATAGGGAGCACGGTGGCGCAGCTGGTAGCGCAGCTTGCCTCACAGCTCGAAGGTCCTGGGTTCAATTCTCGCCGGGGACTCTGTGGGTGCTGATGGTGTGTTTGTGCCTCCGCATCATGAAGGGGCCTTTCTGTGTGGAGTTTGCATGTTCTCCCCGTGTTCCCTTGGGTAGCTCATGTGAGCTACTCTCACA